>JAKSZP010002980.1:0-96965 GCA_022478985.1 Massospora cicadina
TGAAAGTTGAGACACAATCTTACTTAAGGAAATCATTAATTGGGTATTATGCACCTCCACCTCCTTCAAATTAGGAGCTAGTGCAGGGTTACAGCTCAAAGCATCTGCCAAACCATTTTCGTTGCTCTTTGTAAACTCATAAGAAAACATAAATTGGGCTAGGGTCTCATGACGGCGGGTCTGCCGTGGGGTTAATACATGAGGTTCAGGGTAGTAAAGTAAGGCACGGTAATCTTTACGTACTCTTAAGGGTTGGGATGAGCCATGCAAGTGATGACGCCAATAGGTCAGCGCTTCAACCACTGCTAAAAACTCTTTATCGTATATGTATAGTTTAACTCTAGTAGAGCCATCTTATTAGAAAAATATCCCACTGGATGATCTATTCCATCTTCACCTACTTGTGATAGGGATGCTGCCATGGCGAAGTTGGAGGCATATGAAGCAACAATGAAATCTTTATTGGGTTGACATGGCGAAGAACGGAAGTGGACAGCAACATGCACTTTTCTGCTTGGAAGGCATCCTCCAAAAGGGGGACCATTGAAGTACTTTTGCCCCACTTGCCTTATACAAAGGCGCCGCAACTTCAGAAAGACTTGGTGTGAACTTCTTAAGGAACGTACAAGTCCCCAAAAAGCTCCTTAATTCCTTAACCAAAGTTGGAGTGGGCCACTCACACATTGCCTTCTCCTTGTAAGAAGTTATCATGTGCCCTTGACCAAACACGAAGTTGCCCAGAAAGGTGACCTGGGACTTAAAGAACTCGCACTTACTGGCTTTCAGCGTAAGGTTGGAAGCCCTTTAAACGCTCCACCACCTGTTAAAGGTGTACTGCATGGGACATATTTTCAGGGGAAAATACCAAAATATCATTCATATGTTCTACCGCGCATACCCCCAGCAGATCCCCCAAAGCTGCATCAATATGACGTTGAAAGATAGCAGGGGCATTTTTAAGCTCAAATGACTTAACCTGAAATTGGAAAATTCCTTTTCTGGTACAGAATGCAGTTAACCACTACTGACCCTTCTTGATAAAAATCTGATTGAATGCGTTTAAATAATCCAGCTTGGAGAAGACTCGCGCCTTCTACACATAGCGTGAAATCTGGGAGTCCAGGGGGGTGGTATGTAAGTCTTGTACAATGACGTTGTTGAGATTCCCATAATTTATGCATGGGCGTAAGGTACCATCAGACTTCTCAACAAATAAAAGTGAGGAACATACAGGGGAGGTTTGTTGAAAAATAGCACCTTTGGCTAACTGCTCCTTAACCCAGACATCTAGAGACGCTTCTTCCCATAAAGTCAATGGATAAATTGGAAAGATATAAGCCTTATCCGCAGTGAGCTTGAACTTGAAATTAAACTCTGAATGATCAGGTAGTGCATTAGCTGAAGCTGCATTAAACGAAGATTCCAACCCCTCTGGACAGGAAGGTAGGTAAATCTCCAAAGAAGGCTTCAGCAATGGAGCAAGGCTGAGGGTTGAATATTGGGCCAGTGGGGCAAATCGCCATGAAAGTTGGCTTCAGCCAAAGGAACAACCAACTTGTGTCCATTCTTCAAAGTTAGAGATAGGGTATTTTCTTTCAAGTTAGTCCTGACATCAAACTTTCGCCACCACTCTACACCCAAAATGATGAGGTACAAGAGGTTTTTGATGGCTTAGAAGTGGTCAGATAAATGATATGTGCCAACTTGATAGTCCACTAACCCCAGAACTTTCAGCGTGAGGATACACTGAGAAGCCCTTCCTCTAACCATACCACCTGGTACATAACTCAGCTCAAGGTAGTCGGCTAGGTTTTGGTCCTTATAATTCTCAGAGGCTCCAATATCCACTAAAATAGTAGTGCTGATCTTCCCTAAAGGGGTTGAAAGGGTAGCAGTCAACAAAAAATATCCAAAATGGTCTTTATTTAAAGCAGAAAACGCCAACACCCCGCTAGAGAACTCATCATCAGGAATAAGCATGCCTACCAGGTATGTTTTTTAATCATAGAATGGAGAGGGATAATTGAACACTCTCACTGCTGAGGCCACATATCCCACCATATCTTCTGCAGTTGCATAAAAATTTTCATATATTAAAAGTAGTTTCTTCACCTCCTGAGTTCTGCGGATCATGATAGGGGACAAGCGGGGGTCCTCAGACACAATTACTTATACTGGAATGTGGCTTCATCAAAGCATAAGAGCTAATAAACGTCTCATTTTATGATAAGTTATCCGCGTTATAAAACGCTTTTTCAGACTTCAACAAACCAATACCCGCGCCAATGACCAAATGAACAACGTTTTTCTGGGCCATCACCACCAAGCCCTTGGTGGATGCTTCAACCTGCACCGCAGAAACACAGGGCAAAGTAAAATTGTTATTATTGATTTGGGTTTTGTTAGGTTCAGGTCTAGACTCTCCAGGACCCTCTAATTCCACCAAACCGGGGAGAAAATCAGTTGGGAGCTCTGCCCTATTCAATAGAAAACCATTAGTCACAGTATCAGTATTTATATGGGTGACCGTGGGTGACAGCATCATAGCAGAATTGTCTGAACCATTTAATTTATACTTGGGGCTAGACCCCCTGTTTGTCTTCAGATACAGCGGAACTCAAAGGTTCAGAATACCCACGTTCAACCCTAGTGAGGACCATGCGTGAATTTTTGGAACCTGTATTTATATGGGCCTCCCCAGGTGAGCCATTTAGGTCCATTACCTGGACCCTTCTGGGTTAGGGCGGGGAAACCACCCCAAAGAACTTCAATCAGTTGAACAAAGTTGGAAGGGGCGATTGCAAAATTAGGAGGCTTTTCATGGGGAGGCCTAAGGTAAATTGGAGAAAAGATGTTTTAACGATGTTGGACAATCATAGGGCCTGCACTTTATCACAAAATTCATTCAAGTATGATTTCACTGGGCGGTCAACTTTTCATAGATAAAAGAACTTGTATAAATGGTAGAAGGACAACAATCCCGGACAACGTTGCTCCAAGACATGCTCCAAACCCTCCAATGATCTCTACAAAAGTGATGTGCATGGAACACCGCGAAAACCCAGTCAGCCACCTCTGGAGACAGCCAATATAGCAAATCCACTCCCCGCAAGGGTGGATGAGAACCTGACAATTGATTATTATTCAAAGATGCTTCCAACATGAGGGAAGCCAGGGCTTGTTGAATTTCAGAGTAAATCTTAGGATAAAGGCAGGAAATTGTGACAACAGGATCATGAAAAGTCTGATACCACCAGGTATGAGCAGGAAGGGTGGGCACTTCCCAGTTGGTAGTTGCAATAATAACGCCAAGATGAACCAATACAAAACCAAACAAGAAAAATGTGGTGAGCACCATGTAGCAGTGACAAATGGCCAGCGCACCCAATTTACACATAAAGAAAGTCCCGCACAAATTCTGATGCACATAAATAAAAAGGTTGGTTAACTAATATCAAGTGAGTATCTGTAACTCTCTCATTTCTAGAGAGGTGGTGCAGGATGCACACACACACCTCCAGGGTACTAGCCATTAGTAGAAGGGGAAACAGGGCACCGCGCAGGGTTCCAGAGCAGAAGGGACCCAAGGCAAGGGTGTTCAACGCGGTATACAGGATAAGATAACCAAGATATATCAAAACTTGGGTGGACCCCAAAGGGGAGTCCATAATAAAGTGTAAATTGGTGCTAGGAGGCTTGGGTGACTTGATCTAGAGGGGACCAGGACGGCCCAAAGGTGCACCGGAAACTTTAGTTAATTCAGATAAGATATAATGGCTCACGTTGTTGGAGACCTCCTCAAAGAGGTCTGCACACAGGTTCTCCCAAGAAACCAAAAATAAAACGTAAGATAATGGAAATGTTTATTTTAAAAAGTCAACCAAAGAGGTACGTTGGGCATTAGAGAACATACTTAAACAACCTCAGGTAAATTCTGGGTCAGTGGAAGTGGTCCAAAGCCTTGGTGTACCAATAGGCGCATGCTTCTGTCTGAAAAGGCAGCAAACTTTGAAACCAACCTCACTTAAGTGATCAATTGAAGTCATACTCGACTCAAGCTCATAATTGCATAAATGGAAGGGACTTTAAACCCCCGTTCCCTGATTAACCAGATTGTCCCATCGCTGTTCATTAGGTAGCTCATCCGTTTTAACGCCTTGCCGAGACAAGGAGCTGGTCATTTTGCACCTCACTTGTACCAACCTGGGCATATTTGGCTTGTACCCAGCTTTGGTCTAAGGTGTGCTTGAGGTCAGGAAGGGCCTAAAGTTTAACCTTCTGGACCTCTTGCCGCCCAGCCTTGTCCTTGGGGTTGGTGCCTATTATCAAGTCATGTAAACATGACAGGCGTATCCATCTTTTAAGACAATATTGCCCAATAAGGTAACTTTCTCCTAGTAAAAGTTGCACTTTGACAGCTTGACGAACAAACCTGCCTTATGAATGGCGGCCACCGCCCGCCTCCAAACCTTTTTCATGCTGTTTGGTGAGGGGGAGTGTACCAGAATATCATTAATATATGCTACATGCAGGTGAACTGTAGTTTCCCTAACACTATCAGTTATCTGTTGGAATGTTGTGGGCGTGTCCTTTAACCTAAAAGGCATTACTCAAAATCAAAATATGCCTCTTCTTGTCTGGATAGCGGTAAGCCATTTC
Organism: Massospora cicadina; assembly: GCA_022478985.1. NCBI lineage: Eukaryota > Fungi > Entomophthoromycota > Entomophthoromycetes > Entomophthorales > Entomophthoraceae > Massospora > Massospora cicadina. Next base: position 4,660 of record JAKSZP010002980.1, read on the forward strand.
TAGTATTCTGCCACCCAGATTTGATTAAAGGCATTTACCAGATCAAGTTATAAAATACTCATGACTTTGAAATAACTTGGCTAATTGTCTGTTCCATCAAAAGTGGGTAGGGTTGTAACACCGTGATGTTGTTGAGATGCCCATAATCCAGGCAGGGGCAAAGTGAACCATCAGCCATTTTGGCAAAGGCAACGGGTGAGGCAACCAGGGATGTCTCCTTGAACAACCAACCCCTTCCTGAGCATGTTGTCTAACTGTGCGTCAAGGGTGGCATCCTATTCCGCCATATGAGGGTACTGTGTGCAGCTTATATAAACTATGGTCACCCTCGTTTGGAACTATAAATCAAATTCAGCATGCAAGGGAAGGCGGTTAACATTTTTGAAATCAAAAATGCTCTGGTAGGTCATCAAAGTGGCAGGAAAATCTGTCTGAAGGCCCATAGGAGCAGGGTTGTAATGGACATTTGGCTCTCATCTTTAACAAGGGTGTCAAGCAATGGAAACTCGCCCTCCACCTGGGCATTGGCAAAAACAACGTGTTTGACTCCAGGTGGATTCTTACATGCTGACGACACCACCAACACACACCCAAGATTACTGAAAACATGAGGTCAGGTATCACAGAATCATGATCCCAGATATTGACTGGTGAACCAAGAAAGGCACTAAATGCCATACTTTGAAAGATGGCGGGAGGCCTTTGCCACGACCAACACTTCTGGCCCCAGGTCCAAGTCTAATTCAAGCTGCAGGCCAACTTCAGAATCATGAAGTTACCCGCTTTTCCTGTGTCAACCAGGGCCTTGAAGGACACCTGGTGTGCCCATATTCTAATATTCATTGGTAATAAAAAGTAGGCGTAATTTTGTTTATTGGTGGTTGCACACAATTCTGATGACAAAGTAGAAATTGTAACCAAATCAGGGTAAGAACAGGTTTTGAAGGAATTTAATAAGTTTTGGGAAAGAGGTTAGATCATATTCTCTCCAGGCTGGTCATCTGTCAACTGAGGGGCAGGTGAGATGGAGGGAACCAGCTCTTTTGCAAGAGCATCGTCAGCCCCCAGAACCAAGGTGGATACTGTATCAAAGTCAAATAAGAAACTGAGCCTGGGTTGGTAAATCTAATCATGAAGCTACCATTTTTGCTCGGGAATTATGGCAGAGGATTGAGGTAGAGGTGGAAATCAAAGGTGTAGCTTGGGTGTATAAATTACTTTCAACACCACCTGGGAGCTGCTTATAATATTGTATATTGACCAGACAAACAACAGGAGGCAAGCTATTGACTGCACGTTCATCCCATAGATGTTGACCACTGCTGCTCCCGCCTTGAAAAGAAGGTCATAAATGGCTGTAAAATAATGAACAGTCAATTATGTCAGGGAAGCGGCAGATAATCTTTTGACTGACTGCCAGTGGTCAACATCTATGGGATGTGAAAGCACCCAGAAGGCGAGCCATATAGCCAGAGGCACTGCTGCCTAAATGATGTTTAGATGGGTAGGTAGGTAGGTGATTAATGAGCGCTGATAGGCCGCAAAGGTAAAAAGTAACCCAGCAAAAAACAAAGCCGTTGCAACTTCAGGGCATACAATCCTGGGCGAGGGAGAATATTGGATTGGATTGGCGGGTTTGAATTCCTCATAGGAAAATCAGTAATGGATACGTTGGCAAGAGTTTGGATTCTCACCTAAAGTGGAGATAATTTTGTCCATAAGAGCTGAGATCCTGGTGGCGAACTGCTTCAGTGATTAGTGAAAAATCCAGAAAGTCTTGAGCATGGTAGGCCCAGTTAACTACAGAAGGCAGCAAGGTCACCAACATGGATGAGATGGCTCAGTAATTGCATTCCCCACTGCTTCACATTTCCGGTGTTTTGGGAATACCATAGAAGGACAATTCAAACTAAAAAATGAATTTTGAGCAAGGGGATCTTTATTGAAAATTTTAATAAGAAACTGACCATCAATCCTCCCAGTGTGGGACATATACTTAAATGCTTGTTTGTTTTGGGAATAACTTTGAGATGCAGGAGATTGACCCTTGAGTGTCTGACCTAAACTGGCGGAACTTTGAGGGGGAATCATTTCAATTAAAACTGATTCCAAATGTGTCAGGGACGGGCTAAGTTGTCATTTATTGTCCTTGGGCACTCATATTGCAGCTTTGCACAATTACACCAATTCAAGCGGTGATGTTTTGCTCAATGGGTAACAGGAGCTTACCAGGGTTATCCAACCTAGGGACGGTCCTGAGTGATCAGGAACAGGATTATGATGCCTAACCCGCCCACACCTGATCACTCTGGCGCCCATTTGGCCATGTGGGGTTTGGCAGATTGAGGTTCCAACGCCAACGGGGAAGGTTCAATGCTGTTGGCTATTTTTGCTGAAGGCTTGATACTGTAAGCGATATTTTCCAAATGCTTGATACAGTTGGCTTTTTCTGGCAAAGGTTTGATGCTGTCAGCTATGTTTGCCAAATTTGAGTTAGGCCTAGAGGGGAGATTCGCCTCATCCATACCATTCTGGCCACAATTTTTCTGAAACCTCAATTTAGATTTCTTTAATCTGCTGTAACAATTCTCTGATTATTAGTATAGGGATGGGTGGCAGAGTTTTTAAAGGGTAAGCTATGATCCACCGCTCATCCACCACATGGGCGAGGCAACTTGAAAACGAGTTGGTGGTTGTCCTCTTCAGACTTTTTTTAGATGGGAAAGAGAAAACCACCCAGTCCAAGCATAAATGACACTCCCCGGACTTACACTTGGTTGTTGTGGGGTTGAGCAACCTTCCTGTCTCCATTCCTATTTATGAATGGGAATTTCTCCCTGTTAAGATGCAAGGATTGCTCCGCTGGACTTACAATGATGGTGACAACACCTCAGGAATTTGCGGTAGTATCTTTATCTATATAATAAGAGTGTATAAAATTATAATGGAATAACATGTAAAATTAGACTAAAAGTCTGGACAACATTAGTGTCATGCCCCATGACATGATTGTGGGTACTAATTGTAAAGTCAAGGAGGATTTAAATGAGGCAAAAGAGGTCAAGTTGGCCGCCCTTCCTAACTTGAAGTATACCTTAGACCAACGTTGGGTGAGGGCTAAGTATTCTCAGGTTAGTTTTAAGGTCATGTGTTGGGGCAGCCAGATATCATCAACAGCCTTAAGTGATCTGAGTTATTAATTAAAAAGAATGGGTTGGTGCATTTTTAACAAAAAATGCGTTTCAAATTCTGTAAAATTTACCATATTACCCAACTAGTTGAATACCCATGATTTGCTATGGTGTTTATAATTATTAGATTATTCTAAGTTATTTTAGTTTTTATACTGGTAGATAACCATCAATAAAGTTCATAAACAATTAAACTTATCAAATATTCCAACCTCCAACCACTTAGCAGGAATTAAGCCTGCAAAATTAACTAAACCATCAATCAAACCTAAGACTATTGAGACCATTGAATCAAAAAAAAATGAACCACCACTCAGCAAAAACTTACTGTTGAACCTAAAAAACAGCCAAAACTACAGCCACTTATTAAAACCTATGAAACTATTAATTTGTTGAATATGAGTGCTCAGCGAAATGGCTATATAATTATCATTAGAAATATATATGTTTTATATCTTATATAAAACTTTTATCAAAAATTTATATGATTTTATTTAAAAATAGCTCAATATTCCTAAGCTTTATAAAGTACTTGTGTCAAGTTTGATGATTTTTTTATTTGATAATGAAATAATGCATCCTATATAAACAGGTAAACAGAAGGATACTATTGTTAAGAAAAGTTTAAATTAATTCTTGTTAATACCCAATTTAACAAAGATTTGTTTGTGGGTTTAATCTTTCCAATTGATATTTTTTAGTTCTTTTTTATATTGGTAGATGACTATTGATAAAATTAAAAAAGCAACTTATTTAATCAACATAAAATTGCCAACCGTTCATCCAAACCCAATTAAACCTATCAAAATAACTAAAACATCAACCATTTGACTGAAACTATTGAGCCCATTGATTTAACCTAAATCCACCAACCATCCAGATAAAACCAATTAACTTGTCAAATCAATCAATCACTAACTGCTTACTTAAACCATCAAGCTTATAAATTAACACAAAACCACCAACCACTTGACAAAATCATTTAAACTATCAAATCAACCAAATATCAAATTGCTCATCTATAACAATATCAATTTTATTAAAACATACAATTTTTTCATTTCTTACATAAAAACTTTTTATTTTAGTATAAAAATTAAAAAACTGGCTTTGAGGTTCACACGGATCTTCTCTCATCCGCCTATATCCAAATTTTTAAAACTCTACATTCTGTAGTTTTGGCTTGGCATTTCACACACACTTTCTTTTATTATTATAGATGAATAAAGTAATACAAAAATTAACAATCATATATGGGCCTACTAAGGTTACATCATTAATGCTGATGGGAAGTTGGTATTATTGACTCATTTTAGCTCAGCACCACATCAAGTTGGTCATGGCTCCCTCCCCCATTCCTTTATAGTTTTCATTGAGACCAACTTTTTTGTTGGGCAACTTTACTTAAAAAATGACCCTATATGATTCTTATCAGATGAATACTTGAATTGACCTCATCACTGACTCCCTGAGGGGGTCTCTAACAATATAGGTCAATTTATACTTTCTAAATTATATATGGATATTATTTTGCCGCTTATGGAATCTGGACCCTCCATATTGAAGCTCCAAAAAGTCTAGATTCTGAGCTTTACTTGGTGATGGAATCCTCCTTGGCGTCTACACAAGATTTTGCTTTTTAGTCTATCTGGCTATTTATATAATTTTGTATATCCTCTTTCTGGATCATATGAACTGGCACCCTTAGTGGTTCTCTTTACCCTTTGCTGTTAGTGTTTTATTCCATGGCTATGTGGTTTTGCATTTCCCACCACCTCTTCAGGAATGGGAGAGTTAAAGAAAGTCTAGAGACATTATTTAACCAATCTTTTTACTATATGTTTTGAGCATTCTACAAGAGGAGCTCTCTCTGAGTGTTAAATAGGTGCATTGGCTGCTTTTCACGGTCTCTATTCCTCTTACCACTGAGTTTTTATTTGACTTACTTTTAGTATAACTTGGAGTTGATATCACTATAGCCAACTGGGAGGTCCTCATCCTTTCTTCATGTACCTGGTGTACTGCTAATTTTGGTATTCTGCTGTTATTATTCTGAGACCTACCCCAAAAGTCTTTGAAATCCAGCAGACGCTAGCTTCCATTTCTTTGGAAGCTTCTATAATTACAGATTTAAACTTTTCCAGCCATCCTCTTGTGGCGTTGACTTTCTGTGTTGACTTTCCGTCAATGTGGCAGATTAGTTCTTATAATTTTAAAAGCTCAGCTGCAACCATGGAAGTCAGTAGAAGGTTTGTAACGCCTTCTGGAAAGACGTAGTCCTGATTTGTCTTCTTTACAAACATTCTAAGAGTGTTTTGCTTTTTTGTCAAGCAGGACGCCCTTTGGTGTCCTATATATACAAATTCTGTAGTTGGGCCCAGACCCTACCTCTGTCTTACATTTTAAAAAAACCATTTCTTTGTTCAAAATAGGATACTCTCACTATGAACTCTTTAGTGTGACATGCTCCACCTGCCAGCTTCAATCATGTGTTTGAAGCTCTTCTTAGTAATTTCCATATATAACCAAAAGAGGGACAGTTAATTAAGCCAAGATTATTTCATCATGGGACCCCTCTAAATACCGCTTTTGAAAATTCAGACCCTATATAAAATGGAAGTTTCTTTTTCTTCCATAACTTTGTTTCAGGGGAACTCAAGGGTTAGCTGGGGTTTAGCTCTGAATTATTAACTAATATTTTAATATTTTAGCTGTGGTTGTTTCCCTTATGGAAAGCCCTATAGATATGCATTTCAAAAACACAAATTCTTACTTGGATGGGACAGCATCTATTGTTGTCCCTCCTTTGTTCTCAGTGTAACTCAAGGGTCAGCATGAATATAGCCATAAGTCAATATTCACTAAATCAACTGACAGTTTCTGCTTTAAAACTCCTTTCTACAGAATAAAAAATTACTCATTTGAAGGGGGCCTGGCCGTTGTGGTGATAGATAACAATAATTAGTAAATATTAGATCAGACTTTATGCCTTTAGAGTCTAAAAACGCTGTTTTTAATGGTAAATTTATAGATACAAATGATCCTGTCATAATCTCTTGTGGGGATAACCTGAAACTGTTTCTGTTTATCACAGCATCCTATGAATCCGCGTTTGAACTCCCAGATGATTTGCAAACTCAGAAGGTTGAGAAAATCCATTACTACATCGTGGTGGTAGGTATTCTGTGGCAGAGAATAGTGTGAGTAGTTACCTTCAGTGGTGAGGGTGGCAAACTATCTCTCTACATTCTTTGATTTAAAACACATATTGGTGGCATCATTATACCTGAGGCAAATCTTAATTGAAAGATTATTGTCTCTACCAGTTATAAAGAAACACTAAACATGTTATTTTTCTGCTTTCTTCTACTCTCTCTTCATCTTTAGGGTTTTTTAAATAACTATTTTGGTGGTTACTAAAGCCTCTTAAAATTGTATTAACCAATGCTTAACTGACTACCTTGTTTCTTGGAGCTTGCGGATAGTAATAAGATTTTACTCCCACTCAGGATGAGTAATCATCCACTGCAACAGACAAAATACTGAGGCTACAGCCATCGACACTATGTGATGCAAGGGTGAGAAGAGAGAGTAGTAACACTAGCTTTGAAATTTCTATAATTGGAATCATATCTGCTAATTATTCCATGATCCTCTTAATTTGATAACATAAATTATAACTTTTCAGGACTTTACTAGTTATAAATAATTGCAAGAAAAAAGGGGTAATGGAGTAACGGCACTACTTGTTAGGACTGCATCATATAAGCTCAATATGTGGAGAATAAGGAAATGTTGACGAATGCATGAGGTATATCATCAAGGTCAAGTAATGGAGAATCGATACATCAAATGGATATCAATGCTGATTCGGATCTGGCCAACTGACTGGATTGGCATCAAAATTTACCAAGATTTTTTGTGGCTCAATTATGCTTCATGAGCTGGTAAAATTCCTGCAACAGCCAACAGGGAGCGCCTAAGACCATGGCAGGTAAGGGTGGTCCCATTTTGAATTAAATGGGTTTGGTATGCCTAAACTTGTTGTGGGTGAACTCCCCTTCACTGGCTGTAGGGGGAATGTCAGAGGGACAATTTCAAATATGAAGTTAATTTGTACAATTCAATATTGTTCAATATTGGCTTATTTATACTGGGACTTGAATATATGATGGTGCTTTCTGGTAGGGTGGGATGCCGTGAACTTCCTGCTGGAAATGACTTTTGGCCACCTAAACCTCCTGAAACATCAACTTAATCTTCACCACCAATTACTTATGTGTGTGTGTGTGTGTGTGTGTCTCTTTCTTCCGCCGCCTGTCTGTCTGCCTCCTTTCTTTCTTTCTGCCTCTCTGTCTGCCTCTCTCTCTCTCTGTCTGTCTGTCTTTCTTTCTCTCTCTTTCTCTCTCTCTCTCTCTCTCTCTCTCTCTGTCTCTCTCTCTCTGTCTCTCTCTCTCTCTGTGGTGAGAAAAAGGGGTAAGGGGGCGACCTTCGGGGGTAAGCTGTCATCCACCTCTCATCAGCAACATGTTATAAATCGCCCTTATTGGTGAGGGGGTGAACAGGATTTTTTCCACTTCTTAATTCTTAAGAGGCGTTCCTCATTGTTGTGATTCAGGTATGCTCTCAAGGACTTACATTATCCTTCCCTTTTTTGGACATGGGGAGCACCACCACCATGAGCTTGAATGAGCGCGAAGTCCTTGTGCGCCTTGAGCAACTTGATGGCCAGGAAGGAGGAAACCTTCTAGGGAAGATGAGGAGCTTCAGGATGTGCAGCATGGAAGGCCTCCACCAACTCACGGCAATGAACACAATCTTAGGAACTTATCCAGATGTTTTTATAAGAAGTGAGTTCCTTCCAGGCGACCAAATACTTAATCAAATGGCGGGATTTATGTGATGCCAATCGTTCAACTTCAACCTTTTCTGAATTCTCCACCAGTACTGGCTCTGGTAAAACTGTTTTTTCCCCTTAAAAGGGGACAACTGGGAAGCATGGAAGATGGAATGCCGCTTCCAATGAGTGGGGAGGGCCAACCAGAAGGCCCCACTTCTCAAATTTTCCTCTACTAAGTAATAATCAGAGTATATTATTGTGAATTTCTGGGAGGGAACCTTCATATACAGGTGCTGCATATCCAGCATAAAGAACCCACCTTAATTCCAGGGGTTGTAAGGCATCCTTTATCCACAAATCGCTTGTAATCACTAATTGCCCTACTCAGGATTCTTGAATCAAGAATTTATGTATCCCAGATCTGTTGCAAATGATTCTCAGCGGCAAAGACTTCTGGGCAAAAATAGGGGCCAATAAGGAATGAGGGTTATACCTTAGGGTGGCTTCATAGGGGGAAAATCCAGCTGATGAGTGGATTCCATTATTGTGTGCAAACTGAGCCAGGGGAAGATCGGTGGCTCAGGATCCTGAGCAGTAGAGGCGTAGCAGCAAGGATACTTCTTGAGGATCTAGTCGATACTCTCCATCTGCCTATCTGGCTGGGGTGGTATGTGGTGGAGCGGCATGTCTTGATCTTCAGGATGGCTAAAAGCGCGGTCCAAAGACGGGTGGTAAACTAAGGCTCCCGGCCACTTACACCTCCTGAGGTAGGCTGAACATGTAGAAAACATGTTGAACAAATAGCCTGGGCTTTTATTGGAGGAGGCTGCTGATAGGTAGGGGATAAAATGGGAGAATTTGGTAAAACAATCCACAACTATACAACTCATTAAACCTCGGAGTTGACAAGCCCAACAATAAAAATTGGCTGACACTGAGATCCATGGGCCCTTTACCTGCTTCAGGGGATGGCGAAGACCATTCTTACCTGATCTATAAGACTTTGCCCATTCGCACATCACGCAAAAAGTAATCCAAGCTAGTATATCTTTGAAGATACCCAGTTAGTTGAATGTCCTCTTCACCAAATTTGAGATATTTCTTATTTCCTAGGTGCCTCACCGTTGGGGTGTCATGGTGGGCAGCAATTACCTCATCACAAATTTGGGGAAACCCAAACCCTATTACTGAACTAGATTCTCCCCTACTATAGTCAATAATGGGTTTACTTGTGGGGTGGCAATACCATCTCTAAAAGCTCCAGCCCTCAAAGCAGGAAGCTTGAACATCCAGGATCTGGGAAAAAAAGGCACATTCTGAGCTCAGTCAGCCCCAGAAATTGTGGGAGAGCAATGTAAAGAATCTAGGCAAGAGGAATCACCGTGGTAATCTCCTGCACTTCTTCCTCCATTGGACTAAAGGAGGGGATGCAACTCAATAAGTCAGGAAGAATGTTCATGGGCTCCCTTCATGAGTTCTACTTATTATTTTAAGCTACACAGGTTGTGAAACGTTCAGGCCTGATGATGCGCCAACTTCTGTGTCTTCTTGAAGTATAATAGGGCCTGGTGGTCCATCTGGGCAACCATTTCATGCCGCTCTCCTTGAAAAAGAAGCTGCCATTGTGTGAGTGACCACAACTTCACTAAGATCCTTTTTATATATGTCCTAAAATTGCTCTGAGGAGGAGAACTTACATGAGAATCAGGAGTCGGGATACTCCACCCATCATGATCCTGAAGAAAAGCAGCCCACATTGCAGCCTCAGAGGCTTCACATGCCACTATAAAAGGTTGAGATGGATTGCCATGTTTGAGAACCGGAGGTGCCACAAATACTTTCTTAATTATCTCTAATGTGCATTGGCAAGCCTCCATCTATTTGAAGGGGACAATCTTCCCAGTAAGTGGATTAAGAGGCACCTCCTGCTGAGAGAGTAAAGGATAAAATTATTTTAAAAATCATGGTGCCCATGAAACTCTACATCTGCTTTTAGATGGTGGCATGGGTCATGAAAGAATGACATTGAATTTATTGTGGAGAATGGCTAAACCATCCTAAAGGACAAGGTTACCCAAGAAGGTGACCTCCTCTTTATAAAATCGCACTTTTAAGGCTTCACATAAAGGCCTTTCATCTGGAGCAGACAGCACCGCCTCCAGGTACTTTGCATGCTGTTTGATGGTGAAGGAGTCACCATGGTATTGTCAATGTATGCCACCATGCACGTAAAGCAAAGGTCACTTAGAACGTAGTCAATCATATACTATAATGTGTCTGGAATGTCTTTGAAACAAAAGGGTTTTGTACAAAAATGGAAAGACACCTTTCTAGCATGAATGGCCATATGCTACTCCTGGCCCTCTGCTCCCCAAACTTGATTGAATGCGTTCACAAGGTAAAGCTTAAAAACCTGTGATCTGGAAATCGCCTAACATATAGTTTGTTGAAGGGGAAACAGATAGGGATTATGCACTGTGATAATGTTCAAATGGCCGTAGTCCACGCAAGGTCATAAAGTACTATCAGACTTTTGAGCAAACACAATGGAAGAAGCAATAGGAGAGGGTCCTGAAATACCCACCCCTTCTGAAGCATGTCATATAATCACGTCTCCAGAACTTTATCTTTTTGATCCATATATAGGGATATAGAGTGCAGTTGATATTAATTAAATCCACTGTTAAACAGAAGGCCAGATCATACTCAGAAAGAGGAGGATGGCGATTTTCTTTTCCATGTTAAAAAAAGTCTTTATACTGCAATAACCCTGAGGAAAATAGGGAGGTAATCAGTGGGGAAGGACTTACAAAGATAGAACCCATCACTTTGGTAGGTGAGAATGTATCAAAGATTGAGAACTCGTCACATGGGTGGGGGTTCTCACAGAACAAGAGGTTGAGCACCGGGTTGATACTTGCTTGTTGGCAGCGCCATCACCTAGCCCCAGAATAACTAGAAACAACAAATTTGGCACTGCGTTAAATGGCCACAGAAGCCAAACTTATGCGCAGAGAATGGGACAGGACGCCTCACTGCATAACAAGTCATAGGGTTTAATAAGCGCTCAATACCAAAGATTTGTATCAAAATCTAGATTTGGATCCTGAGTCACCTTCAAGCTCATAAAATTCCCAGCTGCTCCTGTATCCAAGAGAGCCTTAAAAGTTACCATATGGGATCCCAACTAAATTTTAATGGGCAATAAAAAGTAAGCATGACCTTGAATATCTGCAACGTCATGAGATATAACTGGTGGAGAGGGGGTAAACACTAGGATATCCGCTGGACTAGCTTCAAGGGGAGGAGTCGTTGCTCCTAGTATATAGATTACCTTAGCCTTTGACTGTTGTGCTTTAGACAACACAGGCATCAAATAATAAGAACCATTTTGTTCCCAGATACGTCAGAGTTAAAAGAAGGGGTTAACTCACCAGAAAAATTTGTGGTCTTAAGAAATAGTGGAATGGGAGCTGGAACAGATTACACACCCTCACTTGTAACCTTTTATGCTGGATATTCTGTGGGTAGAAAATGAGATGAACACTTTAGCATTTGTAATGGGATTATATCCCCAAATTATTTGGGTCAGGAGATAATCCTTAACTGTGGCATAGAAACGTTGATGCATGGATTGGGGCAACTTTCCATAAACCACCACACCAACCAAGGGTTGAACATTCTGCTCATAGGATAAAACCAATTCATCACACTATTTATGAAGAAAGGTGGAGTAAATTAGAATTTGGGTCGCTCCATCATGTCATGGGATTATTTATAATAATAAGACTGTACTGCCGCTCAGGATGAGTTTATCATCTACAGCAACAGCTAGAAACTGAGTGTGCCGCCATCCACACTGTGTGTTGCAGGTTGAGAAGGGAGAGTAGTAACACTAGCCAGAAAATCCTAGAATTGGATATAATAGCTGCCAAGTACCCCACTGTTGCAGATAAGGCCACGACTGATATACCAAGTCATTCCTCAACCAGTGGAATGATTAAATAATCCCCAAACTGGTGGAGGTAGTGGCAATTAGGCCACCACATATGGGGTTAATCACAGCCCTTTTATAAGAAAGGGCGAGAAAAAAATTCCTTTATCAAAGTTGAGATGACGTTATGAAAATTATTTTTCGCCCTGAGGAGTCAGAAGAGTTTTTATTTAGGATGACGTCACCGCCAAAATTCCCTATAAAAACTGACCCCCTTTTATACCATTGGGGGTCCAAAATAATTTTCATTCTACCAATGATGAAAAGATGAGAAAAATAAAATTATGCTGACGTGAGCACCTGAGGCTTGAAGATGGTTAAACCAATTTAGCAACCATCCAATTTAAGAGTAACTTAGCCACAATGTGAGGCACATCATAGGAGTACTATTGCTCAAACCAGAAGTCAAAACATAAATTATCAGATATGGTAATCAACTAAAATCACCAGAAGGTATAATAGCCCAAAAACCAGAATCAGGGACTAGTACATAGACCCCTAAACCAGGTTTAGGGATAACCACCTTAAGACGGAGCTTGCAGCTACAAGAACTAGTTTATATGGCTGAATTGACCAAATCAGAAGTCAGAAGACTTCTGACTAGAGGGTCTTAGAAACCTCATATCAACCACAAATACCCAAATGTTTCTCAATCTCATTTATTTCATATCTTGACTTTCCCATGAAATATAAATATTTCTCTTTTTATTTTAAAAGAAACTTTCTACAGAATCATAAGTTTATCCTTTTGTTTGCACTTTTTGTTGTATAAGGTGTAACAATCAACAGTAACCAGTGTGGTATTGACCGATTTGGAACAAAACTCTCTGTTGAGAATACCTTGGTGCTGATAACGCTGAGGAGGAGGTTAGAAAAATTCCCGTTGAGTCCCAAGGGCCAATGTATGTAAAAGTTCTAACAGTGTCAAGAAGTTCGCATGGGTGTGGACCATTTATACAAGAAATCAATGCTACAAGGGGTATCATCAAAGAAGATTTTCTTCATTTTAGCAATTGTGATGGTAGTGAAGGTTTTTTGGTGCCTAATCTTCGCGGAGTAAACCCATGAAGCAGTGATGCAGCCTCTAAAGTTAAGCAAGCTATGGTTGGTGTGCTATCCCCACAAAATTCTTAATTTGATATATAAATTTAAACTTTTTAGGACTGTATTTAAATAATAACTAAGGACAAGCAAAAAGCGAAAATGGAGTGATAGTAGTATACGTTGGGGACTGCTGCCTTATAAGCCTTATATGTTGTCAGATTCTGGTGGTTGACCCAAAAAACGAACCCTTTGAAAACTATCAGATCAGGCCAATTATCCTCCCAATGCTCAAGCTAATATTTTAGTTCCCACCATAAGCCTACATGGCTCGGCTCATTTATCCCAACGTTAATTTGTTCAATTACTTTATCAAAAGCTCACTCCAAATCCACTCGTGCATTATGGCTGATTATCTTTTTTTTAGTACTAGATGGTATTATGGCTGATTATCACTGCACTTAAAACTTGGCAATTTTGCTCAAATATTATAAGCAATATCAAACATTCCACATTAGAAATCAATAAGAAATTACCTGAAGTTAATGTCTAAAAGTCCCATGGACAGATAGACGTTTTAACATAATCAATTTCCCACCCTAGGGCAAAATTTGTATGTCAATCTGTATAATAGGCATAATAGCACTATCACATAGACCACCCAAAAGGGATTACCTAGCGCTATAAATATAGAGGCCTGATGACAACCCAATTAAGGGTATGTCATCTACTTTAATCAATGCAGAAATTTCACAGAAGATGTGTTCATCAGTATTATGACGAAACTCAAATCAAGAAGATCCTAGAACAATTTTGCATGTTTTTATTGTAATTTTTGTCCCTGAAATCCTCCCTATTTTGAGAGTATTTTGCCACCAATAAACCTACCAATAGGTCTCAGTTATATCAGTTCCCGAGCTGAACTGAGGTGGGAAGTATTTTTTGAAACTTTGTGCTCAAGTGTGGCCAGGAGATGCCCTAAAGTTATAAATACTGGCACCTGGTCTAATTCTAAGGATCAAATAATATCATATAATAAAAGAAATTTTATTTTATCTATTTCATGTTTTTTATCAGAGTCTCTCCTTTGGAGAAGTGTTGACAAGTGGAAGCACCAAATCCACATCTTGTATTGAAACCTGCCTTAAAAGAAGTTCTTGATTACATTGGGAAATAAGCCCAAAATTGACCAGAAGAGTCAGGGCTATTTTAATACGCCTATTGAGTTTCCAAAGGTCCAATTACTGTAAGCCACTGGCAAAATTGAGAATCAATTAAAGGAATTATCTCAAAGGGTGGTTAGCCTGGAAAGCAAAACTGCTTCCACCCTAGTGCAGGTTCTGATTTTGAAACCTGTACTGGCTAGAAAAATTCTTAGTGTGTTATATTTGTCCCAAGGTCAAATCACCTCAAATACTTCTTAAAGAACTTCATCTCAATTAAGCATGCTGTTATCTAATTATCAAGTGAGCAATCCTCTTAACTTTACAACTGGTGCTCACTAAAAACTGGTGCCATTCTCCGAAATGGATTCTTATAACCAGTTTCTGGAAGATTTGGACAGATGAGAAAGTGACAACAAGATGAAAACTAGTGGCAAGAAAGTCTTGGATTATTTTAATACCAGCCACCAAGGCTCTGAAGCAGGTAACTCCTACCCCCTTGATCTTATCACAGTGGGGGGAGCTCATGCAGATACAACAAGCCCAATTGATCTTACAACTGCAAATGTAAAAGCTATTTTGGAAACCCTATATCAGAGTTTTAGTATTGATACTTCACAAATTGATCCATCCTTCAGCCTGTTCTACTACCTTAAGGATCAGGCGCTCAAGAGGTAGATAAACATGAAATACTGCGACGTAACCATGGCATCTCTTGCCAAACGTCTCACAGATAGTCAAGCAACTAACGAATTCCTGGTTAACTTTGTTTGACCCTCAATCAAGCATACCCATTAATTATTGCTAGGCAAAATCTGGAAATCGCGGAAATATATTATGTGTAAGGGGAGGAATAATCATCCTGAAAAGCTCTACTGGACAAACTAAATTCCAGTTTTGCTGAAGTCCAAAAAACAATTGTTGATAATACAGGACTTGCCAATGAAGCTCATGGGAAATTAAACACTCTTGAAGAGCTTCTAAATGAAGGAGTCCCGAAGATACCCACAAAAGTTCTTGCTCACCATGGGCTATCACATGAATAGGTACAAAGCATGAATAACCACTTTTAAGGAACTAGAAACACATTTGGATTTTCTATTATCTCAGTCAGAAAGACTCACCATACATGCCACTTCAGACCAAAGAGGTCACCTGGAGCTAAATGCAAAGGTTGATGACTTCAAAAAAAATATGTTTGGGCTAAGCTGGATACTGTAAACAAAAACACCAAAGACCTTGCAGCAAAACCAGTCTTCCATATAGTGATGAGGATGATGCCTTATACAAAGAGGAACTTTCAAAATTTGGACAGTTGTGTTGATATTGCAGGCCAGAATACTGGAATTTTTCAGGAGAATTGGGAACTCAGAATGCAATTATCAACTTCAAATTCTCAAGTAGACAGTATGGCCAAAGACATTAAAAGAAATTAAGATTTATTTGAAGAGAAGTATGACAACCTTAAAGAAGAACTCGAATCCCTCAAGAAGCAAGCTACCAGTGCTTACCCAACCTTGACAAAAGAGAAATAGGAAAAAGCTCAGTTTATTTGGCCAAAAAACAGTTTGGAAAAACAACTAAGGGCTGAATTCAAGCATTGGAATCATGTAGTTCATAGTAATATCATGAAATCGAATCATCAGAAATTGACACTGATGCAGAAACTGATATTTTAAACATCCGTTCTATGCCTAGAGTTCTGGAATCAATCCTGACTCCAGATACTCCCCAACGGGAAAGCAGGACAATCCTAAATGATGAAACTAAGACATTTATGAAGAAGTACAACCCATATGCCTGAAACAGGGCGAGATGACTTTAAACCATTGAATTTACCAAAGTTTATTAAGAATTGGAACGTTCACTCTTTCCTCAAGCTATTTGAAAAAGCAATGAGGGGAGAAAAAGACCATGCAAAAGGATCAGCACTGATTAACTCACTCAATGCCCATAGCTGTGGCCTCGTTATGACCTATTTAAGCGACTATTGGTCCTATATGGATGCCAAAATTGCAGTGACAAAACAGTTTGGAGGGCCTGAGGAATTAAAAACCCCAAAAGAGAGCTTCTTGATACAGAATTCAAGCAGAATGAGACTATTAAGGACTTTGTGGATAGATTTTTCCATGAGGCACAAGTTCTGCGTGGGTGCAATGCAATAAATAAGTTTGACACTAAGATTGTAATGGAGCACACAGTTATGCCCTTCCGTGAAATGCACAATGTCATGATACCGCATTTAATGGAAGCTTGTAAATCCAGGAGCTTACTAATTACTTGAGAAGCTGTTCCCATAATTTCAATACCCCTAATCAGGCCAAGGATCAGCAAAAATCCCAATTTTTGGGTTCAAAAGGCAACTCTATGTCTGACCAGGGGAAAAATTTCCAAACTAAAAACCAAAAATTTGAGAAAAAGCAGCAAACAGGGCCGATTACATGCCACAACTATGGTCAAAAGGGGAATTTTGCAAGATGATGCTACAGACGGTCCAACAAAAAGTCTGTAGTCAACGTTGCTCTAGAAATCAACAGTGACAGTGAGGTGGGAAAAGAACAGATGAAGTAGAGGAGGAATGCTCTAACTCCACCGATGTTTAAACAATTCCACCTGACATGGCGAGCTCATTAGGGCCAAAGGTGTTATTAAAGATAACCTCCACTTTATCATGACTAATGATGTCATGATGGTCACTATTTAAGCCACAACAAAAGCAACTAAACCCTTGAGAATTACCAAAGAAGCCCAAGCAGAGGTATCATAACCTTACGCAAAACAGATTATTGATCAGGGTTTAGACCTCCAACCCAGATGTTTAACTGACCTACCTAAGCTTAACAACATACAAGTAGCCATTCCCATGAAGACCTTAGCAGATAACTTCCCAGATATTTGCTCAAGTCTGAAATCAAATCTGGAATTGGGCAGCAATCACTTCATTTATACAATAAATACTTCTGAGAACTACTTTGTATGTACTTATGTAGACATAGCTTTAAACAAGGTGCGAGTTTAGGCCGTTGTCAATAATGGTACTCCTATCAATATAGTCAGCACAAAGTTGGTTAAAAGACCAAAAACTGTGCCCGATGTTGCCCACTGTCAGGAATATGGAACATCTGGAGCACATAAAACTAAATTGCTGGGCGCATACTGTACCCTACCTCTCAGATTCAGATATATCATAGGAACAGCACCTGCTATAGTATTGCCAAATATGAACTATGATATCCTGATTGGGACTGATTTCCTAAGAAGATATGGAGTTGTTACCAATCATAAGGGTGATAATCTCACTATGCTTACCAGGCTATCCCACTTTACTATAACTGGGATAGGGCAGTTGAGAAAAAGAAACCCAGCATATTCATAAATCTGGCCTACAAAGATGGAATAGTCCCAATTGAGTATTTCAAAGCTCAGTCAAAGATAAAAACACTAACCACTCAGATCAATGTTTCAAAGGGCATTCCACCTTGATCAAATCAGCACATCACTATACCATCCAGAGATTAAATAACTGTACTGATGGGACTAATAATTAATATCCTGGAAGGACTTCATGGTAAAGTATATCAACCATGGTCTAAATCTTGATTTGAGCCAAATTTTACCCCTGGTATTATCATTCCTGGTTACAGAGAAATACACATCTTGTGTGATAATCTGAAAAATTGACCAATTTCCATCAAGCAACATCAAACAATCGCATTTCTGCATCTGTTCCCTACCTCAGAAAATCACTCATTCCATGAGGTTGAAACTTTTGTCATATTAGGGCTCCCCAATAAGTACCTACTCAGAATAAATAATGTTGTCCCTATGGAGATTTAAGAAATCTGACCAACTCTGAGAAAAGCCAAGTTCAGGAGTTAATCTCTAGATATCAGGAAATAATTTCACGAGACAATTTCGACTTGGTATGTGCTAAGAGTGTCACCCACAAAATCAATACTGGAGATCATGAACCAATTCAATTATGCCTGATTAGATGCTCAAAATCATCAGAAGAAGCCGTATCCAAGGAGATTAAGGAACTCCCCGATCTTAGAATGTTAGTGCCTTCAAAAAGTCCATGGGCTGCACCAATTTTAGTAGTGAAGAAAAAGGATGGAAGCAACCAAGTAGTCTCTGATTAAAGGAAGTTAAACAACATCACAAAAAAGGACTCATACCCTCTGCCATGAATTGACAATGCCTTGGATAGGCTAGGGGGTGCAAAGTACTTCTTGGCAATGGACCTTATCAGCGGATATTGGCAAATAGATCTTCCTGAAGAGGGGCGCGAGAAAATGTGCAATTATAACCCAAGAGGGCCTATTCTAGCTGACGAGAATGCTTAAATGGGACCTACAATGCCTCAGCTACTTTCCAAAGGCTATGGACACAATTCTGGGAGATTTTAAGTTGTCATGTGTATTAGTGTACCTTAATGATATCATCATTTTTAGCTGCACTTTTGACGACCACCTGGAACACTTGAAGGAGGTTTTCAGAAGGCCAGCAGCTGCAAACTTAAAAATCAAGCTCAGAAAATGCTAGTTCTTCAAAGACCAACTGAAATACCTTGGATTTGTAATTGACAAAGTGGGTCTTTGGTCTCAACCCTTTAAGATGGATGCCATATCCAAAATGAAATGGCCCAAGTCCAAGCGTGATATCTAATTATTCCTAGGCATGATTGGGTACTATCACTGATTTATCACCAATTTCGCACAGCTTGGGAGCCGCTTTTCTATCTACTTAAATATAATGCTACATTAGACTGGACTCCATCTTGCCAGTATGCAAATGACCAACTCCGATTGGCCCTATTAGGCGTGCCTGTTCTTCGATATCCAGACTTTAATCATGAATTTATTGTCCAAACTGACGCGTCACTAACAGCAGTGGGGGCCACTTTACCCCAAGTTGGAGAAGATGGGGAAGAATATCCAGTCGCCTTTGCTAGTGAGACATTAAATGTTCATGAAAGGAATTACACAGTGACAGAATGAGAATGCTTAGCCATCATATTTGCTTGCAAGCAATTTTGGTTCTACCTTCATGGCACTCAACTTAAAGTTGTTACTTATCATGCTTCTCTAAGATGGTTGAACAACTTGAAAGAACCTAAGGGCCAATTATCCCGCTGAGCATTAAAGTTTCAAACTTATGACTTCACCATTGAGCATCAAGCTGGGGCAAAGTGTCAAAATGCTGATTGCTTATCTTGACCACTCACCATTGCAACACTTAGTCAGGCCGCAGATAAGTTGTTTTTGAAAATGGTCAATGGAGGGTACCAAAATGAGCCCAAATTTATCCAAAAAAATTATTGGATCTACAAAAAAACAACTATCACAATGGGATTCTTTACATGATCGTTGAGGGCAAAAAGTACATTTCCCAAAACCCTCAGCCTTAACAGACCTAATAATGGCGGCGCATAAGGCCATAGGGCATGGCAGATTCAAAAAGATGAAAGAGCATCTAAAGCAATTCTTCTTTTGGGAGTCAATGCATTTTAACATCCAAGAAATGCTAGAATGCTGTGTGGAGTGCCAAGGCAAAAAACTGTTCCAAAAAAGCACATCTTACCAGCTTGTTTGGCTCAAGTTTGCCTGGCACACTGTATCTATCAACGTTGTTGGCCCACCTCCAACAAGCAATATGAAGGCCAAGTATATTATTGTAGCCAGCGACCACTTGACCAAATGGGTTGAGGCCAAGGCTATTCGGGAAACTGGAGCGGCAACTACAGCCAAGTTCATCCTCGAAAACATCATACACAAGCATGGATGTCCCCAGGTTATTCTGACTGATAATGGAACCAATTTTACTGCCAATGTCCTTTTCAAGCTCAACCAATTAATGGGAGTATGATGTGTGCTTTTTGCTTCATACCATCCCAAAACTAATGGTACTGTTGAGCGCACAAATGGGATGTTGGTGAACATAAGCAGGAAATTAACTTTGGCCAAACCATCCAAATGGAGTACTTATCTAAGTTTGGCAGTATTTGCCTACAATATCTCCTACCATTTGTCAACCAGGATATCCCTGTTTCAAGTATTAGTGGAAGACATCTTGTCATACCAATGCTACTATATTTGGCCCTAGGGAACCTGGAAAAAACACTTATTCTCAATATGTCAAGAAGCTTGTGGATGTTTTAATCAAACAAAAAGCTCAGGCCTTTGACAACAGTTTTGGTGTGAAAAAGGCCTGACATCAAAAGGACTTAGAGAATTTCTACAAATTGGCCAAATTTGAGGTTAACAACAAAGTCCTATTTTGTAACACCATGGATTGGGCTGATTGCAAAAGTTAGATTGCATTTGGGTAAGGCCATTTGAAGTGATTGAGAAGATATCTAAGTTTATATACATATAAGGATATTAGGACCAGCCATATATACAACTGAGTCTATGCAAAATTCCCAAGAAGGTTCAATAAGCAGGCTGATTAATAGATAAAGAAAAAGGAAAATAGGAAAATGGAAAAAAACCATATATATATTAACAGTTGTATTTTAATTAATACTTTAGTTCACACATGAGGTTGGGAGAGTATCCAACCCCAGACTCATCAGGCGTCTGGGCCAAAGTTACCAATTAGAAAATCCAAATCTAGTCTCATTGGGAATTCAGGATGAAGACAACAAACGATAAAGATCAACAAAGGCTAGTTGGGAATCTTAAGGCTTATGTTCAAATCAAGTGGGGGAAATGTCAGATTCTGGTAGTTGGCCCAAAAATAAACCCTTCAACAACCATCAGATTAAGCCAATTATCCTCCTAATGCTTGAGTTAATACTTTAGTTCTCACCCTAAGCCTACATGGCTTAGCCCATTTTATCCCAATGTCAATTTGATCAGTTACTTTATCAAAAGCTCAGGCCAAATCCATTTGCACATCTTGGATGATTATCATTGCACTTAAAACGTGGCAGTTTGGTCTCAAATATTGGAAACAATATCAAACATTATGCATTAGAAATCATTTAGAATCAACCCAAAGTTAACATATAAAAGTCCCATGAACAGATAGACGTTTTAACATAATCAATTTCCCGCCCTAGGGTGAAATTTGTATGTCAATCTGCATAATAGGCACAATAGCACTTACACATAGACCACCCAAAAGAGATTACCTAGTGCTATCAAGAGAGAGGCCTGCTGTCATCCCAATTAGGGGTGTCACAAAATTGACCTTGGGCTCCGCTAGTGTGCCAGGCCAACCAGTATGAAGACTGATGGCCCTTTTCTGTTTCACCTTCATTGGCGTACCAACCCCTACAAGACCTGTGTTCCCTTCCTGGGCAGCTCAGGCAATCCCACACTGCCCCACCCTCATGACCCTTCACCAATCCATCTGGGCATGCCCCAGCAAGTCCATCCCCAATCTTGGGTGGCTATGGCACCTCCTGCGCTGCACCCCGCTAGGGTTGGCAGCTTGTCAGTGAATATGCTGGTAGCCAGCTAGCCAGTTTCCCACTGGTTCCTCACAAGGAGGAGGTATGGGAGCTGGCAGCACCGACCACTCAAGGCATGATCACCTGCGCCTATCAGGGATCCTCTATCCTATCTACTTCTACTCCACAGGGTATTAGCCACTATAAAATATAAGTAAGAATGGTGCAAGAGAGATGTTTATTAGGAGGGAATGAACGACTATTTATACTACTTTCAGGGCTACTGTGCCCAAGTGCTCTTTGGCCAATCAACTACTGGAAAACCCATCAGCCTCTTGATTCCAAACCTCATCAGATTGTAAGCTTTATTCATTCATACTCATAGCGATTCCCTCCAAATCTGCTCATCTGATCACCAAGTATTAAATTAGCTCAATCCATCCTTAGAATAAGTCACTGGTCAATTAAATATAAATTTGTATATAAATAGAACTTTGAGCATCCTCGGCATGAGTTGCCAGTGCTCCAAATTAGTTGCAAATCCTAAATGATTGATAATGAATACTTCGACTTTCTGCCAGAAAATCCCACAATCATTTCTTATGGCATTTGGCTCAGGGATAAGATTCCACTGACTCGAATTATAGTTAAATAAATCATCATTAGATGCTTGTAAACAAATATATTAACTTTCCATCAGAAATTCCCACAATCACCACAATTTGATAGTCAGCACCAAACTGGGAATCCGCTGAACCCAAAATGATTATTATTTTTATAACATTAAATAGTATCAAACTAGGCAATTAGCTGGCAATTACGCCTGACTAACCAAAACCCCTAATTCTGATACTATCAAAAGGATTCATCTGGTTAAAATCCCAACAAGGGATATGTCATCTACTTTAATCAATGTATAAATTTTACAGAAGATGTGTTTGTCAGCAGTATATCAATACTCAAATCAGGAATATTTTAGGACAATTTTGCATGCTTTTATTGTAATTTTTGTACCTGAAATCCTCCCAATTTTGAGAGTATTTTGTCACCAATAAACCTAGCAATAGGTCTCATTCATATCAGTTCAAGGGCCAAACTGAGGTGGAAAATAATCTGTGAGATTGCATACTCAAATGTGACCAGGAAATGCCTTAGAGCTATAGATAATGGCACCTGGCCTAATGACTAATGATCAAAATCAATATCATATAATAAAAGATATTTTATTTTATCTATTTCCTATATGTTTTATTTTGTTTAACTGAGGCAAGCTGACCATGGAACAGGCATTACCAAAAGAAAGAAAGAAACAACATGAAACCTGAACAGGGTCAACTCTATCAAAGAAAGTTTTTCCACCTCCAGATTGGGACTCAAATTTTTCTGGTTACATCATGGGTAAGGTTTTCGTGTTATTAGACCTACTAACCGCCAATAGCTTCCTTTGGCTGGCACCCCAATTGATGTGCAAAGGGTGGGAATCGAACCTGCAACCTTCAGGTTGGTAGTTGTACACCCTTACTGACTCGCCTTCCACCCCTATTTCCTATATGTTATCAATGACTTTCCTTTGGAGAAATAACAACAAGCTGTAAGTGCCAAATCCACATCTTGTATTGAAACCTGCCTCAGAAGAAGTTCTTAGTTAAATTGGGAAAATTAAGCCCAAAATTGACCAGAAGAGTCAGGGGTATTTTAATGTGCCTAGTGAGTTTCTGATAATCCAAATACCATAAGCCACTGCAAAATTGAGGGTCAATTAAAGGAACTTCATTCCAATTAAGTGTGCAGAAATCTAATTATCAAGTAAGCAATCCTCAGAACTTTACATATAAGTTATTTGGAAAAGAATGCATGAATTCCTGGGAATATTGTTGCAATAAAATAATGGCAGATCAACACACTAAATGGCTACCAATATTGATTCAAACTGGGGTGACCAGCTGTATTAATATCAAATCTTTTACTAAGATTTTTTGCGATGCAATTCTGCCTTTCAAGCTGGTGATTCTTTGTGCAATGGCTGACAGAGAGCGCTCAAGACTAGGGCAGGTAAGGGGTATAATTTTGAAATAAAAGGGTATAACACGCCTGAAACTGTTGGGGAAGGCTTACCTTGCCTGGCAGTAAGGGGAAGGTTAGAGGGGAAATATTTGAATCTGATATTTATTTTACCAATTTAAGATTGTTCAATATCAACTTAATTTTGTGATACTGGGACTCAAACTATATGGGGATGCCTTCTGGTTGAGTGGGAGGCCACAAAATTCCTTCTGGAGATGTTTTTGGCCACTGACTTCTCCTTATACACCCCCTTCATCATCTCAACCAATTCATGGTGATGAGAAAAGGTGAAAATGGGTAACCTTTAGTAGATAAGATTTCACACACCTCTCATAAGCAACATGAGTTAGAAATCTCTGGGTGGTGAGGGGGTGAGTAGTATTTTTACCCTTATTGGTTCTTAAAGGATGTTCCTCCCTGTTGAGATGCAGAGGGTGCTTCTCAGGACTTACAACATGAGTTTGACTACTTACCTGGTGGTATGGTTAGGTCATATGCCTCCTAGGGTATTCCCACACTGGAAGTTTAGGGGCTGTATGATTATTAAGTTTTAAGTACCATTTGCGACCACTTTCCTTGCAGTCAAAACCCTTCTATACCCCAATTATCTTTGAAGTGGAGTGGTAACGGAATTATCATATTAGAACCAATCTCAAGGCCAATACCTTGATATTATCCTTCATAAGTAGGAAAGAATTTAAAAACTCTTATATAATTCAACACCATAGGAATTTCCCATGATGGCCAAATGTACACAAACTCATCCTTGCCCCTCTTGAAGCTCAAATCTGAAGTTCCCTTGATATCCTGTTTGGAATAGTTAGAGTCTTCATTTGATGCAGCTTCTGCAGATGTCTTACTGAATAATTCTGAGTTCGATTGTGATTTAAAACTCACGGTTGAATTGATTTGCATTTCTTACCCAAAACATCCTTTGACTTTGCGGTAAGAGGCAGCGTTAGAAGTTTGGGTTACAGTGCAACTTGTCAAAGGTTTCACTTTTCAGCATACCTCTCCAATATGCTCATCACTTCTCTTTGTGGAAAAAGCAGATAGTACTCTACGTCTATGTATAGATCCTGATAACCTAATTAAAGCCTTCATACCAATCTGCATCACATTCCTATAGAGGAAAGAAAATGCCTAATAAGTGGAAAAATCAATGTCTTCTCCAAGCTGGATTGCTTGAACATCTTAAACCAGATCCATGTCAAAAAGGGGCAGGAATAGCTTTATGTATTCCATACAAGATATGTGATTTTCCATTTCTGGGTCATGTTTTTTGATCTTATGAATGAGCATACCATTTTACAAATTAGTAATGATGTGGCATTAGGAAAGTTTTTATGTGTATGTGCGGTGGCTAATATGGATGAGTGTTGGGACAACTGGTAGTCTGCGGGCAGGTCCTTCAAAGCTTGATGAATTGGACAGGAGAGATTAGGACTTAACCAAGATTGGCTCAGAGGTACTCAACAAATAGTGTAACTTGTCTATATAGAGGCCAGAAGTTCTCAGAGAGAGTAGATAACTAGTCCGTCTGTCTGAGGCAGAGCGGAGAGAGCTGAAAAGCAGTAGGGATTTCTGGTAGAGAGATTTGAATGGGGTCTACCTAACCAGGTTCAGAGGTCCTGAAAGAGAGAATGAACTTCAAAAAGAGTCCAAAAAGGTAAAAGCGTTAAGTTGTTTTAATGATTAAATATTTTGCACTCTAAATAATGCTAGTAAAATAAGGATAATATAAGCGACGTAAGGAACAATCAGTGCAAGCCCTGTTGGAACTGAGAACAGATAAAAATATTACCCTAAATACTTAGAGGATAAAGAGAAGTAAGTAACAGATAAAGGTGCTCATGAGATAAGGCGAAGTTAGGGATAAGGTGCAATAAGATGAAATAAAGATATGTTCCCTACAATAAGGAATAAAAGTTGGATATGGTGTATCATCCTGGAGTATCAACTAGTGGAGTACTTCAATAGTGTTGTATACTGAATATTTCAGTTAGGGAACTTATTATTAATCATATTTAAAAAATGCTAATCAACTTGAATTTAATAATATTTTCAGGCTTTCATCCTGACAAAGCATTGATTACTAAAATAATAATAGTAAATGGTAGTCACAGTTGCCTGAAGTAAAAAGTATGTCAGAAGCTCCAAGTTGAGGCTTCATTCAAACTAATAAGAATCCCGACAATGCCCCCCAAGTCTCAACTGGGGAGTAATTATATTCCCAGGATGGATAGGTGTTGAATAGTCTCAGAACTTTAAAGTGGGGATGGATATAACCCCCTGAGATATTTGAGAAAAACTTTGGCCAGGTGAGTATGAAGAGATTAGGCTTGAACAGTCAGTGGTGTGGCAATTCATTCATATATATTAAACCCATTTACCTCAAAAAGCTTGATTTTAGAGAGGCAGGGGCCCCAATGTTTGGCAACTTTAAACTTGGCATTAGTAATGAAGGGATGATTAGGAATATAAAATGCATTAGGCTCATGGTAGAGTTGGACGTTAATTTTTGTAGTGTTATATGTTCTGGCTAAAACAGTCAGTAGCGCAAGCTTAAGAGTTGGGGTAGACAGAGAATAGACGATTGTAGGCAACTTTTTAACAATTCTGGATAACAAAAGCAGTGTTGAAGTAGAGGGTGGCTTTAGCAAAAAAATATGGAAAAACCACGTAAAGCACACATATGGATATCTTCAACTGAACCTGCAGTTGGTCCCAAAGATTGCTTCAGGGATGGAGGAAGTGATCTGTCGCAGGGAGAAACTTTGGCATCCTTATTAGAAAACATAAAGGGTTAGATTTCAATTTTAGGAATGTTTGGTAGTGGAGCGAACAATCATCCCATAGTTGTAAACATAAGATAGTAATTAGAGAGAGAATGGTCTGAGCGTGTTGCCATAGATAGCAATGTGATTGAGGTTGATAGCGTAAATAGCCAATTTGATGGAGATGGAGCCCACATCAGCGAGAGGGGACACAAATTTAAGGATGTTGATATAAATGCAGCTAAAATTGGTTTGAAAAAAATCAGGTGGTAAAGAGAAACAGGGGAATATATTTGGCAGGTGCTAAATCTGAGAGTTTGGCACTCAAGTCCTCTTCTTGAATGAGCACCAAATATTAGATGTTCTTAATCTGTTTACTCTTTTTGGATAGTAACTTGCTTCAGCTCCCCTTTTCAACTGCACAGGTTCTGTATGTGCGTTGTTTGATTTTTTTATAATAAATTATATGAGGCATAATAGTATGAAGACTACTACTCTAATTGAGCTTCTTTTATCAAAATGGTAATTAGGTTTAACGCAAAACTGGGGCTTTTTTATGCTTGAATGGTACTCTGGAATATTTGTAGAGACTTCTTCTCTCTTTAGTAGAACTTAACCTTTCTTAGTTCATAGATTCTTCCTGTCACTTCTGCAGAACTTAACCTAGTATTAGGTTCAGTGGTTTCTTCCTTTCATCACACAGAGTCCGCAAAGATGACAAGAATATAGACAAAGGATCTTCTTTTCTTTCCAAAAACTCTAATCACAAGAGAAAACAGGCTAAATTATAAGATTATTAGTAAAAATTTAATTTGATAAGATCTTCTTTATTATAAAAACCCAAGGGAATTTATAAGGAAATTTAGCGCACAACTCTTAGATTAGCACTTTAATCAAAAATGATGGCCATCACCAATAAATTACCTCCTGGGTCACATGAAATGATAATCTTCCTTATTGGTTCTAGGTGGATTCTCTTGCCAACTCTCAGTGCAACTCTTCTGAATTGGAACAAAGAACATTTCTTAACATCTTCACTCAACTCTCATTTAGTAACCTTATTAGGTAACAACCTGCTTAGGTAATAGGATTTCTATCCATAAACAGAATATTGGGATCCTGAAAAGGTTATTTAAAAAGTTCATTACCACAGGCGGCATTACTTGCTAGTAACTCATAAATCCTTTAGCCAATTAGAAACTAAAACTGATCAACACCTACAAGCTAATTAAGTTCTCAATAGTAAAATAAATAACCTATCACATGTTTATTTTCAGGGATCACCCCAAATGAGAATTTAGCAATCTTGTCTTTGATTTGACGTATTAAATCCAGTGAATTACCTATTATTTGTTCAGGATAATACTCTGAATAATAGTTTTTGTACATAATCAATAACTTTCACATCCAGTAGCGGGATAAATCCCCTATTGACAAGCAGACTAATTATAATCATTTAATCTGGGTAATGTGGGAATATTAAAATCTCAAACAGCAGGTAGGAGAAGTCAGAAAAATTTGAGCACAGCTTTGCATTAAAAAATTCAAGGCAATTGGGAGGAAGCTTTTTAAAATATTTATTAAATTGTATCAAAATTTGTCAGGAAATTTTAAATATCTGATATTATTGGGAATATCTTAAATACTAGTAAAAACTAATGCTAATAATAGGTAAAGGGGTTTGAATAATGTAAAAGGGTAGGAGAATGCAATTTGGTGTCAAATGGCACTCATCTTAACTATACTGAGCGAATTGTTAGGTGTTTTGGTAGCTTTTATAGAGGAAAAAAGATTTGTTGCCAAAGCATTTAGTTTGGCAGCTTCATTTTGATGGTTGAGAGGCTCCAGCTTGGATGCCAAAAATAACTTGAGATTTTCTTGTAATTCATCTTTGGTAGATCTGATTCATCTGTTGCAACAAGCCCCAAGTTCACTTTAATTTAGTTCTTAGTTTCCTTAAATTATAGGAAAATGCTGATGACATTTTTCTGAATTTTGGGTCAAGCTTTGGAAATAGTCGTCTCAGCCTCTACAATAACTGTTTGGAATTCATAAAAATAGATAGCTAGCTGATCATTTTTGGAGCTCCTGTCTTTGACTAGGCTGAGATCTCAAACAGCATCCTCATCATGATCTCCTATTAGATAAGTTGGGTTTATAAAAAGTTGAATTGGATACACATTCAATATCATAGGTCTCCTCAATGATAGATTCCTTTAGGTCCTTGAGGATTGCTTTAAATAGATCTTTCATTTTATATATTAAATCTTCATAAGTTTGGGCTTGTCTGAAAGTGAGCTCATAGGTAAACTCAATATTACTAAGAGGAGCTTTGTATAGTTTTAAATTTTTGGAGGAGTTAGTCCAAGAGAGCCTATTAAGCTCTAGTTGCAGCTCAAAGGAGACCTGGCAGAGAGCATCAGTTTTTGTTGTTGGGTAATAGGGAGTCTGAAGGCATGTCCTTTGAAGCTGACTGAATTGGACAGGAGAGAATAGGACTTAACCAAGGTTGGTTCAGAGGACCTCATAAAAAATAGGGAAACGTTTCTAGATAGAGCCAGATGTTCTTTGAGAGTTAGATAATTAGTCACTCTGGCTAGGACAAGAGTGGAGAACTGGAAAGCATTAGGGATTTCTGGTAGAGAGATTTGAATGTGGACTTACCTAACCAGTTTCAGAGGTCAAAAAAAGAAAATGAACTTCACAAAGAGTCTAAAAGGTAAAATTGTAACGTTATTCTAACGAGCAAATATTTTGCACCATAAATAGTGCTAGTAAAATAGGGATAAGATAAGGGACGTAAGGTACAATCAGTGCAAGCCCTGTTGGAACTGAGAACAGATTAGGAAATATTATCCTAAATTTTTAGAGGATAAAGAGAATCAAGCAATAGATAAAGGTGCTCATGAGATAAGTCTAAGTTAGGGATAAGATGCAATAAGCTGAAATAGAGATATGTTCCCTACAATAAGGAATAAAAACTTAAATAGGATATATCATCCTGGAGTATCAACTAGTGGATCATTTTAATAGTGCTATATTCTGGATATATCAGTTGGAAATATTATTATTAATTGGATTTGACTAATGCTAATCAACTTTAATTTAATAATATTTTCAGGCCTTTATCCTAACAAAGAATTGATTGCTAAATTAATAATAGTAAATGTTAATCATGATTACCCAAAGTAAATAATAAGGCGGAAGCCGCATGTTGAGGCTTCATCCAAACTAAAGAGAATCCTGACAATGACATTATGTTTTTCTCCCCCAATAAGACATCCTATGAGACCTACCTGTGGCAAGTAAATTAACATTTGAGAGCTGTAGACTTAATACTGTAGATAATTACTTGTAAATTTTTAAATCTTAGATTAACATCCTTGGTAACATCATTTTTTGATAATAGTCACATGATCACTCCAGACAAAGAGAAGGCGGTTAATGACTGGCCCATACCAACCCTTAGAGAATTTAGAAGTTTTTGGGGACTTGCAGCTTTCTTAAGAAGCTCACTCCAGATCTTTTAGAAATAACTGAATCCTTATATAAATCTTTTGGGCAAAAACTCTTCAGTATCATCTGCACTGGAGGGTGCCTTCCAAACTTTGAAGTGCACTTTGCTCTACACATCAGTTATTCACCACATATTTCCAAATATGGAGTTTATAGTGGCTAGCTATACCTTCAACTTTTCTAGTGCTGCTGCTCTGTTACAGATGGGCAATGATGTAGTTAGGCATCCCACGGAATTTATATCAAGATGTCCTTACCTGTGACAGGAATCGCTTTGTAATGGTTGCTGTTAAAAACTGGTCTTGACTGATAGTTCCTAGCTTTTAAATGCACAGTTTTGAATGTGCAAATTTCACATTGCTTGATATATATGAACAATAATAGTATGATAACTATTATCTGTATTTGAATAATTAAACCAGGTGTGGTCCAACGCTAAACTTAAAAAAATTCAAAAAATACTGATTTGGCAATTAGAGACTTCTTCCCCATTCTAGCTGAACTTAATCTATTCTCTGATTCAAAGATTCTTGGCCTTAGTTCTTGTCACGCTGAGTTGGCAGAGATATACGTCAAAGGTCTTTTTCTCTTCTAAGTATATCCAATTATTACTCTTTATCGCACAAAATAGTCCACAATATTGTGCTACAACAATAATTAACTGAAGCTGAATAGAACTTAAACTAATATTGAGCTTTTCTATCTTTATCTTTAGTAATGACAGTATGTTCCAATGCAAGAGATAAAGAAGTGCTAATGTTGAACAACTTTTAGCCGCCAAAATTCTTTATAATTGATTTCACCTCAATCAGTGAACCCCTTACATACCAGTAATTTCTTCCTCACTTCAAGGTACTAAAGACATAAGCCTGTCTTTCATGGCTACCTGCCATATAAGGATCTTAGACAGACTTGCCAAATAATTCCTTAATAACTGTATCAACCCCATTATGTGTGAGACCTGAATAAGATTTTACTACTTTTACACTCTGCAACCTTAACAATCTTGATCTTTTTTATTAAGTAATGTTACAAAAAAATTTTATAGGGGGAATTCGGTGCCCAACTCCTTGGTTGTCGCTTCAGCCATGAAATGGCAGCCATTGCCATTAAATTCCCTATGAAGTCTCTACCAGAGATGATCTTCTTCGTTGGGTTAGGGATTCCTCTGTCAGACATCCCAGAGACCTAAAAACGGAAAGAGCCAAAAAACGTGTCCTTGACGTTCCCACTTAATTACAGCAAACCAACCCTATTTGGCTAGCAACTGGCTTAGGTACTGGGACTCTTTACCCATTATAGAAGGTCACAAACCAGCTGATTGATTTGCTAGTTGCAGGCGGCATCACTTGCCTCACAACTGCTGATTAAAATTTTCAATCAGTTAGTGATGAAACCTGACTAATCCCAATTTGGTATACCTGATAGTTAATCTGCAATCAACTATCAGATGCCCCAATTTTGTCATCAAATCAGCCTGAAAAGATCTTAAGCATTGCATGGATTGATCCCCAATGGATCTAAACGTGGCGATTTACCCAAAATCCTCAGACATTATTAACCTGGAATTGAGGTCAACCAATATCCAAAACATTTGCTAGCAGGACTTGTCCCCTAACTAACCAGCAGATAACCTAGGAAGCTGGAAAGGTGGGCAAAAATCCCAACAATTGCTCTCAAAGGTTTGCTAAATGGGATAAAGTCATATCCCCCAAACAAGATAGAGCACCAAAAACGGTAAGCAAATGTCAGTTGGCTAAATTGGTTTTATAGGAGGGACAGCACTATCAAAGAGATTCTTAAACTAATTATGGTTAGTTTATTTTTGTCCCTAAGGAGCAACATCACCTAAGTGCTACACTGTCTTATCTCTGAGGCGTCCTCCTGACGTCCACGGTGCCATATTTCTAACCTTTTATACTAAAATTGAATTTTTCAAAAGATTTTTAGATTTAAGAAGCTTATTAGGGTAATTTTAGAAGATGAAGTGTTTTAGGCATCTTTGCCAGCTAGTCTAGTTATAGTATAGGGAAGTGGAACTTGTGAATTACACTTGGGGAGGTTCTCATGGAGCCTGCAGACAGTTTGGCACTTGGGGCCAATTCCAAGAATTTTGAATCTCAAATTCTCGTCTAGACCCATTCTAGGCCATCTGACAGGAATCTGGGCCTTTTTGAAAACTTTTTAATAAAATTTTATCTAAATTAATATCAACCCACACATTTATTTCTCAAATGGTCAATATTATCATATTTGGCAGAAAGTCATATACGTTTTAATTTTATATTAAAATAAATTTTCTAGCTAATTTAAGGTTTAGGCCCTTGCAACCCACCTGTTTGGCCTTAATAATTTTCCTTAGGGGAACTAAGGCTATCTGGTATCAGGCATAGACTTGATCATCACATCACCTTCTTTTGAAACCCAATCACCAGCAGTGGTGACAGTGACAGTGTTCATCTTCTTGGACACGGTGGTATACTCTTTATGTTCATGAGCAATCAGCTCAGAGGCCCTTGTTGAAGTGGATGAAGGCGCCTTTGATGCCATTTGGGCAGGTATACTCTTCTTAGGTTGCTGATGGATCTGGGTAACTTCCCAGTATAGAATCTAAATCTTATGGACATATAGCCAGATATGCAACGTTGGATTCTGTCTGGCCATTATTGGTGGGACAGATAACATGGGGATGCAGTAATGATGGGTGATATTCAGATTACTGGAGTTGGAACTTTTTTATGGGTGTTCACATTGAGTGTTTTTGGGAGTGGGCAATTCAATGAGTTTGGTGTTTGTTGAACCTTTTCCGCTGTACAAGATTTAACTTTTTCTGCCAAAAAAGACTTTTTGACCTTTTTAACAATAAAACAAAAAAATACCGTTATAATTTTCTTTAAAAGTATTTTAAGCCTATAACGTGAAAAGTAAAAGCATCAAGAGCGTGAGCAGATATGCCAAGTCAGTGATTAAAACAAAAGAGTTTTGTACAATTGCAATGGAGAAACTTATTTACAGAAGGTGTGTAAAAATTATAAAGATTATAAAGGATTACTATATGTAAAATAGTAATGCATTATATAAACGAGAATTGAATTTAATAAAGACTTTTTATAGAAGAAATTAATACTATGGAAAAAAAGAATTAACATAGGGGGTGGAAGGTGAGTCAGTAAGGGCGTACAGCTACCAACCTGAAGTTTGTGGGTTTGATTCCTGCCCTTCACACATTGATCGGGGTGCCAGCCAAAGGAAGCTATTGGCGGTTAGTAGGTCTAATAACACGAAAACCTTACCCATGACGTAACCAGAAAAATTTGAGTCCCAGTCCGGAGGTGGAAAAACTTTCTTTGATGGAGTTGACCCTGTTCAGGTTTCATGTCATTTCTTTCTTTTGGTAATGTCTGTCCCCTGGTCAGCTTGCCTCGGTTAAATAAAAATAAAAAAAAGATTAACATTAAAAGCTTTATTAAACCACAAAAAATAGTTTCCCTTTTACATACAAGCAGCTTTTACAAAATTTAAGTTATATATATAGGTAGTTTAAGTTAGGTAGGTTAGGGTAGGGCAGGTAGGGTGATCAAAAAATAAAACGACTATACTGTACTTTTTTTGTTTAGTGGTAAAAATGTCAAAAGGTTTTTGGCAGAAAAAGGTTGATAAGTTTTTAGGTGAAAAAAGACAAGCTTTACTGGAGATGGAGCATTTACCCCAGGATGTTTACGTTGAGTGTTTTTGGGAGTGGCCAAGTCAATGAGTTCAGTATTGGGTGATCCTGGACAGAGAAACCCTGACTGAACTCAGCTTTGTTCCTTGAACTGAATTTGTGGACAAATATCCCCCTCCCAGGGAAGTGTTGACAACCAAACCTTTAATAGGTGCAGGAGGATGGCTATTAGTAAATTAACAGGCCTAGATGGAGGCCTGTTTTCCATCATAAATCTGAACTTACACTATGAAAAGAGGAGAAATTCATCTAATGAGATGGACATCGCCTTCTAGAGGCTGCTTTGTAAGGTTTGCTAACTGGTCTAAAGTCATAGCCCCCAGACAGAAAAGGCACAAAAACAAAATTGCATGTCAATTGGTTACACTGGCATCTTGGGAGGAAAAACACTATTAAAGAGATTTCTATGCTGGATATAATAAGTTGGATTTCATCCCTAAGGAGTGGCATCACGTGAGTGATCCATTGGTTTATCTCTGAGATGTCCTTACTGACGTCCATGGTGTGGTAATCCAGCAAGTTTTAGGCTTGCTGGTGCTGATAACAGCCAGATTTCCACAAAAACACTTAAAACTTAAAAATATTACTTTTTTGAATAAAATTAAAGGTTAAGTTGTAAAGGTTTCTATTTGAGCGCAAGATAAGAAACAAAAAGTGAGTCTCTTGATACTATCACTCAGTATTTAAACTATATTGAATATTGAGGGTCAAAGGGATTCAATGCTAATGTTTAAAATAGCTTAGTAACGTCCAAATTAGTGAATATGAAAATGTGACCTATAGGAGATCAGATAATTCGGTTCACTTTGGAGAGACAACTGATGGGAAGTTATGTTTATGTAAGCTGAACCTGTGTGGTAACAATTTGGTATACTTCAACCAATCCCCATACTGAAAATTATTGCATCTTGGGGGACCCCCATCAAGCCTATAAAAGGGGGTGGTCCCCACTTAGTTGTTTGAATGGAACTAGACGTGGCCTTGGGAGGAACCCCCAATGGACGCCCCAGATTCTGCCACGTGGTCATAGCAATCCAACTGGCCATTCTCATGCTAATTGCCCATGTGGTAGTTATAGAACTGTTACCCCAATTTGTGGGGTTCCACCAAGACTATGACTAGGGTCTTTTGGCTGATATTTTCTTTAGTTTCATCCAAATTATTATTATTATAATGAGATTGGACTTGTAATTAACTGATGGTATTTGGTAAATTGGGACTATTCATGACCAAGACATTCTTTTGCTATAGTAAAGATGGCAATTGTCTGAGACATAGTGAAATTATTCTTTTATAAAAATAAAGATGCTTTTGAAATTTTAAAAAATATGTTAGATTCATAAAGCTATTAAGGATTCTACAAGGATAAAGATGCTTCAAGCACCTTCGTCAGCTTATTTAAATACTATAGGGAAGAGGAACTTTGTAATTAAAGTTGGAAATTCCGTGGAGTACACGGACAGCTTGTCCTTTGAGGCCTATTTAAAGAGACTAAAACCTTAAAAATCTCATCTAGACCCATTTTGGACCATCTGATGGGAATATAGCCATTTCAAAAACTTTTTAACAAAAAATTTATCTTAATCAATATAACTGACCTTTGATTTGTTTTCAAATGGTCAAATAATACTAAACTTGGCATAATGTCATTTACGCTTTAGATACTAAATTAATCTAAATTTTCAACCAATTTTTGAGGGCTGAGGCCCTTGAAACCCACCTATTTTACCTTAGTACCCCCTTAGGGATTTTAAACTGTTATAGATCAGATGGTATTGCTAGGATTACCATATTGTTTGTACAGGTTGAACCCACTGAGCAACAGACAGATGTTGTGGGGATCGTTGGTCCTTTGAACACCTGAAAATATACTAAAAATAGGAGCAATTGCCCCAATTGACACATTTTATTATAATTGTCACGATTATGATATGACTGGACAATAAGCCCTAAGTTATTATGGTGGAACAGATGGAATCCGCTGAGTTTGATATGAGTTATGGTTTTGAGAACCTCAAAATGAGGTGATATTGGGTTGTTAGGGAAATCACCTCAAATTAGGTGATTGGGAAATTAATGAATGAAGAATTGGCAGAACCAATGAGATATGGCGAAGTGAATTACTAAGCCATGAAAGCAGGTACCATCCAAAGTTGCTATGATACAAGTGAAATGAGATGATCAAGAAGGGGTTGGTTGTTAATAGTTTAGAGCTAGCAAAAAAAGGGAGGATCCAACATGGTATTATATTAATACAGAAGGCAACGATCCTCATATTATTGTCCTATTGCTCAGTGGGTCAAACCCTGCGCAATATTGATTATGGCGTACCTCAACAAAAATGCCAATTTTATAACAGTGGTGCTCACTACAGGGGGCCCATTTATCAATCACATAGACTGATAAGCGTTCCTCAGTTGCTAGTCATGTCGTATCTGGCTTGCTTTACTAAGGAATCATCTCAACACACTGCAACTGTTGAATATGAAGACCTTAAGCTTGCCTTGGATGCTGTGCTTAAATGTAAGAAGGAGTTTCTGCAAGAATGTTGTATTGACAAGCTGCCTCTGTTTGATTGCGATGGAAACATCCATGGATTCTTTAAACGATTTGATTTTGCAGTAGAAGGAGCTTCAAATTGGCATAAAGCCAAATTACTAACGTCCACTCTGGATGTTGGAAGCGCTGACCAAGTTACTTTCTGTCTTCTCAACAGTTAAGTTACCTTTCAAAAAGTGAAGGATACTGAGCTGTGGTTGTTTGGAGGAGCTTCAAAAATGGTGCAATGGAAGACTGAGTTTTTAACCATTGGGGTTCAACACAACGAGACCCTCACTGCGTTTGCTGATTAATTATCAGCAGAAGCCCATGTGTTAATTGGGGCAGGAGATTTAACTGAATGTGACATAAGCATAGCATTGACCTCTGCTGTGAAACTATACTGAGAGCTTTTTAATGCCTTGGCTCCATATTTAAAGGTTGACGTACCCTTGCTTAAACTTGTTCAAATGCTACGCCATCTATCCGCTACCTTCCCTCCACCCAATATAGAGCGGAGACCTATCGCCTCTGCTGCTAGTCTTTTTTATCCAGAGGAATTATTCCTCCCTGTTCAGCATCCGGTTGACATCCCCTGGCCTTAATATTGATACAAGCCTTGCTTCTGACCTAATTGCCAACAGTGGTTTACCTATCTGGAGGGGACTAGTTACACTGTTCGATTCCAGACCAACCCTTGTGGTGGCCCCTTTTACAACAATCAAGGTCGCAGGTCTTATGGGGCAATTGCTTTTTGTGTGGTCTCTCTGGGCACCTGGCTAGAAGTTGTCACAATCGTTGGGTCCAGTACCTACCACAGGAGCAGTACCATCAGGGAAAAGTCAGAGCGTAGTAGAGATGGGACTCTCTACCTCCGCTATTCTGACCCAAAACGTCCCACTGGAACTTATTCCTGTACCTTCAGTGGAGATTCCTCAGTATGATAATACCTTCTTATATCAGCGACCAGTTGGAGAGTTCATGTGCTGACACTAACGCAATTCATGGACATGGCGGAAGCAGGCTCTCAGGAACAACCAAAGCCTTATGCTTGTCAAATGTTTGATCACATTTTCTACAGATGAACTTGATCCATTAGCTGATGCGCTACTCTTGAAAGGGGTAAATGTGGACCTCCCTGTGGACGCTATTGTTAAAGAATACCCTAAAGTGGGGAAGGGTATTATGAGCATCCTTGGAAAAAGAGATCCGTTAAATGTCCATGTCTTAAAACAATCAGATGCATCTTACTCTGTGTGTACTTACTAGGACACTGTAATAGCAAAAACTCGAGTTCATGTGATAATCAATACAGGTGCCCCAATCAACATAGTATACGCAAAGTTGGTGTCAAAGTTGGCATTAAAGCCTGACGTGGAGCATCATATGGTGTATGGGACTGCAGGCGCAGAAAGCACAGTCTCTGAAGGAGTGTACAGCGCGTTACCCTTGCTGTTTGGGTCAATTGTCATTGTAGCCCAAGATATAGTGTTACTAAAAAATAACTATGACCTGTTAATTGGAACCACTTTTATGCGTCACTTTTGGGCTGTTGTTGATATGACAGCGAAGACATTTGAAATTATGGGGCAGCGGATCCCAATCTACTTCACTTCCAGCGGAATGCCAAAGGATTCAGTACACATGAGTCACATTAACCTTGCATACAGTGATGGAGTAGTTTTGGTTCTCTATCATCAACTAAAGAGCAAGACCCGGTCCCTTCCCCATCAAATTTATGAATATCAAGGCTCAAGCTTAGAGTCGCTTGCCCTACATCTATTCCCTCTGGACACCAAGCGATCATAAGCACTGAGTTAGAGGTGGAAGTGCCTGCTGGGCTATATGGGGAGGACCTTGGGCCCTATCAACAATCATGGCTTGAGCCTCACGTGGCCCCTGGCATTATACTCCTGGGGCATGGGGAGACTAAGGTCTTGGTAGCAAATCTTCAGGATAAACCAATGCAAATCCGCTGACATCAAGTAGTTGCATTACTACATTTCATTACAGTTGAGGAGGTCCTCAGGATAATGAGTTTGGTTCATTGGATGACTTTGGTCTTCCCGTCAAAAGACAGAAAGCATAATGACAGTTGCACCACGTGAAAATTTAATGGGGTTAACTGAAGATCAGAAAGATTGAGTAAAAGCTTTTCATCAAAAATACAAGGAGATCTTTGCTGTTGATGATCATGATTTAGGGTGCGCCCAAGGAGTGACCCATCGAGTGAACACTGGGGATCATCCCCCCATCAGATCTTGGCCAATCCGCCAATCTAGAGCAGCAGAAGAAGTTGTCACAGCAGAAATCGATAAACTGTTGGAGCAAGAGATGCTTGAACCAGTGAAGAGCCCATGGGATTCCCCTGTCCTAATTGTCAAAAAGAAGGATGGTACTAACTGCGTAGTAATAGACTACTGCAATCTCAACAGCATTACAAAAAAGGACTTATACCATTTGCCACGAATTGATGATGCGTTGGACCAGTTGGGGGAGCTCGTTATTTCTCCACCATGGATTTGATATCTGCCTATTGGCAGATTGAGTTACTTGTAGCAGAACAAGAAAAATGCGCCATTATCACATCAAAAGGGCTCTTTCAACCAACACATATGCCATAAGGACTGTGTAATGCCCCAGCTACTTTCCAATGGGCGATGGACACTATCCTTGGCAACTTGAAGCTGTCCTGTGTTCTTGTATACCTTGATAATATAAACGTTTTCTCCCACGCGTTTTCTGAGAACCTTAACCATTTGGAAGAGGTATCCCGCTGGTTGGCTAAGGCCAACATCAAAATAAAACCTCGGAAATGCCACTTTTTTAGGGATCAGCAAGAGTACCTCGTTATGTAGTTGATGCAACAGGGCTGAGGCCCCAACCAGCAAAGGTGCAGGCCATTTGGAAGATGACTATACCAAGCAGTAAGTGAGATATACAAGTATTTTTAGGGATGGTTGGCTACTATCGCCGATTCATACCAAACTTTAATTGTATTGGAGGTCCGCTATTTGAGTTTAAAAAAAGGACGCCACGTTTGTATGGACAGAACACTGTCAACGTTCCCTTGATACTCTTTGAACAGCATTGATTAATGCGCCAGTGTTACGCTACCCAAATTTTGAAAAAGGAATTTATTGTACAGATGGATACATCCCTTTCCGCTGTGGGGGAAGTTCTGTCCCAAAAAGATGATGAAGGGGAGGAGCACCCTGTGGCGTAATGCAGCTGGAGTCTGAATAGCCATGAACGCAATTATACTGTGACCAAGCGGGAGTGCTTAGCAGTGATTTATGAATACAAGAAATTCAAAGTATATTTGCATGGTGTAAAGTTTATAGTCATAACAGATCATGCCTCATTATGCTGGTTGCAGAACCTTAAGGAGCCGGAAGGTCATCTAGCCCAATGGGCTCTTAAACTACAGGCTTACAACTTCAAGATCCTTCACTGACCAGGAGCAAAACATCAGAATGCTGATTGCTTGTTGAGGCTACCAACCATTGCAGTTATGGCAGATCTGAGCGATATTATGTATGACAAGATGCTCGGAAAAAAGTATAATGATGAGCCGCCCCAAGTCATCAAGGCGTTTAATTAAATGCGAGCCAATACTTTCCAGTAGAATGGTGAGTTGTATAAGAGGATCGGCAAATCCACAGTAAACTTTTCACGACCCTCAACACAGACTAACATTATCATGAGCGCACAAAAGGCAGTTGGGCGTGGTGGTGTGCGCAAGATGTTGGAATTATTATGACCTCAGTATTACTGGGAAAGCATGAAGTTTGATGTGCTTGATACTATCTCCTCCTATCACCAGTGCTAAGTGGAAAAGCTATTCCACTGAAAGACCTCATATTGGTTAGTGAAGCCACACTTTGCTTGGCATACAGTTTCCCTTGATATCATTGGTCCTCTGCCAACAGGAGCTAACTGGTCTAAGTATATTCTGGTGGCCATTGACCACTTGACCAGGTGGGTTGAGGCGCGGGCAATTTGGGATTTGGGGGCAGTACTGTGGCTAAGTTTGTAATGGAGTGCATCATTCAGCGTCACAGCTATCCGCAGTTTATCCTTACTAACAACGGTAATAATTTCACCTCTCACATACTTCCCAAGCTCAATGATATGATGGCCATCCACGGGGTTCTAACAACCCCGTATCACCCTGAGTCCAACGGAATGGTTGAACGGGTCAATGGGACCCTAGTGAACATATTACAGAAGTTGGTTATGGATATGCCCTCTGATTGGAGTACCCTCATTTCTACCGCGGTGTTCGCCTACAATATTAGCTACCATTCTGCCATGAGGAAAAGCCCATTCCAATTGCTTTATGGATGGCACCCTGCTTTGCCTGCGCTCCTATATGCCTGTGTAAAGGACACTGGCGGAATGGATCCACAATGCTATAGACTGCTCTAACAAATACGCTGATTAAATTACAAACTGAAGCGTACTCATTCAGCTTAGCTAAGAAAATCAAGAACCAGATTACTGATCAGGTACAGCAAAGTGGCCTAGCACAATTCAAAGACAGAGACATGGTTCTATTCCACGATCAACATGGGTTTGGGCGGAAACACAAGTTGGCTAGTATCTGGATTGGGCCATTTGAAGTTATTGAGAAGACAGGTATGGATGCATATACTATCAAGGACCCCACTAGCAGTTGGATCATCAACCAAGTGCATGAAAAGTTTCTCCGGGCATATAAACAATAGGAGTATTATTGTCCAGTCAAGTAGGGGGTAATGTCACAATTATGATATGACTGGATGATAAGCCCTAAGTCAATATGGTGGAATGGATGGAATCCGCCGAGTTGTTATAAGTATGATTAATTCAAGCGCCTCAAAATGAGGCGATATTGGTCGTTGGGAAATCGGCTGAATTGGGTGATCATGAATTAATGAATGAAGGATTGGTGGAACCAATGAGATATGGCGAAGTGAATTACTAAGCCATGAAAGTAGTACCATCCAAAGTCGCTATGTTACAAGCGGGATGAGATGATCAATGAGGTTAAGTTGTTAATAGTTTAGAGTGCGCGGAACAGGGAAGAGCCACTAAAGTTATTATATTAAATAAAATAGTATAGTGGGACTAAGTGTTCCACATTTATTGATAAGTTATTTTCTGTTGATTCAAGAGCAACAATCCTCATATCATTGGTCCTATTGCTCAGTGGGTCAACCCTGTGCAATCATTCATGGTGTATCTCATAAATAACGCCAATTTCATAACAAGGTCCAAAGGTTTAAGTTGCAGGATCTTTCTGACCTAAAGCACACCTTGGACTAACGCTGGATACAGGCCAGATATGCCCATATTGGTACAGGTGAGGTTCATAATGTCCAACCCTTGTTATGGCTTTAGCATTAAAATGGATAAGTTACCAATTAAATGACAATGGCTCTTTTTGTTACTCAGTGAACGGGGGTTCAGAACCCATTCACATCTATGAAATATCCAACTTGGGTCATCCTTGACTTCAATCAATCACTCAAGTTTGGACAATTTTGAAGTATAGTACCCTGTTGGATGAAAGTGTGCGCTTATTGGTGCACCTCAGCTTAGCACCACTTTCTCTGATAGATGATTTCCCCATTTTTGTTTAATCATAATTCTTTGATACCAACCTTCCTAATTGGTTGTCATCCCTAGAATAAATCCTCATTCATTTACAGTTTTTTATTTTATGGTTACTAGTGTGAACCTGTGTGCGGACCTCCTCAAGGAGGACTTCAACAACTTTGGCCATTTTATCTTCCTTAAAATATTTCCAAGATCAAGTGCACCGTTGGGCCCCCTTGGTTCCCTCCAAACTGAGGCTCCCGATCCCTCCAGCACTGATCTCAGCTTAGTTGGGGCTCCCCCATGGGCCTCACCAGAGTTTTTTATTTATCTGTTATCAACTACTCTATCCCACATTATACTCCATTGCAAAGGGTTACTTCAGCTTTAGCGCCATTCACGGTGCCCTTCTTACCATAATCCTGACGATGAGTTTCCCAGTTATTTGGCTGTGCACCATGCACCACCTCTCTGTAACTTAAGAATTATTGACACTCTCCTGACATCCATGAGGTGGTCTCTAAAAATATATTTTATTTAACTGAGGCAAGCCGACTAGGGGATGGACATTACCAAATTTACATAAAACTAAGGAAATAATTGACAAATATAAAATTAGGCACCCTAGGGTACTCAAGTTACCCCTGTTGCCAGAGGGACTGCCAGATATGGGGGTTGGTGCACTACTCCAGGGGGGTTTCCCCTGCTATGGAACAGGTGTGAAGGAAAGGGTCTGTGTGGAGGAACCAGAGTGGGAACCATGATTCTATGAGCGCTTTTTGCCTTAATCTCATATATCCATAGAGCCAGTCTTGGAAGTGCTCCAATAAGTGGACATGGAGTCTGTTAATAACCCCATGAATGGTTGAGACCATGCCCTCGAATGCATCTAATGCAATTGTGTGGATTGTCCACATTGCAATTGGTATTATTAGGGAACAGAGGGTAGATGGGTCAGTGACTCAATCTGGAGCGTGAAGATGCTCTTTAATATCAAGAATTCTTGTTCGTGTTGAATCTTAAGCAGGCATGCGACTTCCTGCCATATAGCTTTGGTTGGGGGGCATGTTTCTAGGCGGTGATGTAGGTATCCCTCCCCTCCACATACTGCACATGTTTTGTGGAGGGAGTTGGAACGGTCTGCCATCCTATAGGTCCTTCTCAAACAGCGCCAGGCGTTTGCTCTTAACCTTGGCTGTAGGAGTGGGTGGTGAGTCATTTTCCACATTGCTTTCTGTGTGGTTAAATCATAGGGAATGTCCAACATATCTAGGTATTCTATCCTAGCTATGCTTGGGGTTGTTGCGAGCATATCCCTCTGGGGGTGGTTTTCTGGGTTTCTTAATTTTGAATTGGGGGATGAGTCGTCTCCTTCCCTGTATAGTACCCGTGTTCTCTATGGTCCATCCCATATGGCGGATAGTTCGGAGGATATGTTTGAAATGAGGGGAGGTTCCATGTGGACCTGTTGCAGTAGGGTGCTTGGCAAGGTATGAAAGTAGTCTGGGTGGACTATGTGGGTTGGTTATTTGAGCGCCTGTGCAAAGTTAGTCCTTGCTGCTCTGGACCAATGTTGTTGCGGGAGGTCTGAAGCAAGGATTTCCTTTATCCAGGTACCTAGGATGTGATTGGCGTGGCTCTCAAAATCTATTAGTCTCATGCCTCCGCTTGAGCGTGGGCCAAATAGTGTTTCCATCCGTATAGGATGGTGAGAGCAAGGCCACAGCCAGCCCTGGATAAGCGCGCGGATTGAGGTTATAAAGGTAGGTGAGAAGGCTATTGCGTGGGCCTGGTACCACAGTATTGGGAGGATGAGCGAGTTATCAACTGTAACTCGTCCTGTTAGTCCTGGGGTTCTTCCCTTGAGGGAGGCGACGCGTTTGGATACCCGTTGTAACAGGTTACTTTCCATTGTCTCATTAGCATATCCCCCTGATTCTAGCCAGATTCCAAGGTGTCAGACAGGAGTGGTGGTGGGAGGTGTTGCAAAGGGTAATATAATTGGGTTTTTTCTTTGAGTGTTGGTGTGAGGTTCTGATGTTGTGGCCCAATTGTTTGTGTATTTGCCTAAGAGGATGATTTCTGTCTTCCTTTTGTTAAGCGATGCATTGCTCACCTTGGAGTATTCCTCTAGAGTGTGTTCCAGCTGTCAGGCATCTTCATTGTTTGCTATACCTGCTACGCAGTCATCCGCAAAGGCCAGTATCTTGACTGTTGGTTGTCTTTGTGCGGTTATCCCCATGAGACATGAGTCAGTTACTCGGAGGAGTGGGTCAAAGCTGAAATTGTATAGTAGTGGGCTGAGGGGATCCTTTTGTTTGAGCCCTCTGTGTGG
Source organism: Massospora cicadina (assembly GCA_022478985.1). Lineage (NCBI taxonomy): Eukaryota > Fungi > Entomophthoromycota > Entomophthoromycetes > Entomophthorales > Entomophthoraceae > Massospora > Massospora cicadina. The sequence continues at coordinate 48,825 of JAKSZP010002980.1, forward strand.
TTTAATCTTGTTTGTTAGGGATCCAGGGCGCATACAGCCATGGTTGCAGATTCCGTTAGGAGCATCGCCCATTTTATGAATCTTGGTGGGAGTCTGAAGGCATGTAGACATTCTTTTAGGTATGGCCAGCTAACTCAGTCATACGCTTTTTCCTGATACAAGAAGACCAGGGCACCAGTTGCTTTGGATTGGCAGATGTTTGCAACAGGGTGTATGTTGTTCCAGATTGAACGCCCTGGTATAAACCCAAACTGGTTGGGTGATAGGACGTCAGATGCAATTGCGCCTAATCTAGCTGCTAAATTTTTTGTTAGAATTTTTGTGTCAGTGTTGGAGAGTGCAATTGGGCGCCAGTTGGCCAGGTCCAACTTGTCACCTTTTTATACAAGGTTATAACGTAGGATTCATGGCCTCCTGGTAATAGGCGTGTTTCCAATAAGCTCTGGTTCATAGATGCCAATAGGAGGGGGTAATTTGTTGAAAATATTTTTTGTAAAATTCGTAGGGTATCCCATCAGGCCCTGGGCATTTCCTACGTGGTGCACCGCGAATTGTTTCCCAAAGCTCCTCCCGTGTGATAAGGGATAGTATATTGTAATTTGGTGGTGTACTTTGTATCTTGGCAGTTTGAATAAATTCTTTAATTTTTTGTGGATCTGTTGGCATATCACAATATAATTCGGTGTAATAGCGGTGTACTTCTGCCTTGACCTCCTCAGGGTCAGTTACCACAGTGCCATTGGTCTTGCGGACCTGTGTGCATGTGGGCTAGTTTCCGCGGGAGTGGAATTGGTGGAAAAAGTATGGTGAACAGGTTTCACCTTCCTTTATGAACATACCTTTGTTTGATACTTTTATTCTGTGTTGATGTTTGAAGATGAGGTTGTTAAGTCGGACAGAAATTTCTGCCCATTTGCATCCCCAGTTAGGGCTATAGCCAGATCTTGGAGCATTTATTTCCAGGTGGTCTAGTTCCGCCAAGGTACACTTAATTGTGGCCGTGTCCGCGGTGTACTTATATGATGCAATATGTTGGGTTTTGTTGATTAAATCTTTTGAAAATTTTCCCATGTTCTGATGGGATCTGAAGTGAATGGGGCTGTGAATTCTGGGTTTGTAGCCTTGTTTTCAACCCAGTCAGATATCTCAGGCAATATTATATTTTCTGGATGAAGCTTTCTCCAAGGCGACACCTGTGTGTGGGATTGGGTTGGTGTTAACTGCACCGTAACTAATTGGTGGTCAGAAAAATTGATCTTTTTTGTTGTTAATTTGGAGATTCTTGAGTGGTGGGATTGTGGGATGAGGATGTGGTCAATGTGACTCATTGATATGAGCACTCCCTCGCATATGTTAGGCCGTGTAATGTGGGGAAGGAGTGGTGAATTGGGGGGAAGAGCATCCTGTAAGCCAAGAGATGCCTTCATTCTGCGGAATTCAATGTGTCCAGGTGGGTATCCCATAGGATTAGGCCATCGATCTGTATTGGGGTTATCCCAGCAGTTGAAATTGCCTAACATAATGGTATCTGGTGGGAGGGTGAGAGTAGGAATGTTTTCAAAAAATTGTTTTCTCTCAGTTGCAGTGCATGATGCATATATACATGCTATCAAAATTATTTCCTCTTGGCACATGATTGTTGCTACCAAGACTCGACCATGCAAGTGTGATGATGAATTTATAATTTTAAATTTTTTGTTGTTTCAGACAATCACCCCACAGTGAGACGTCCATACTGATTGTGATGGTGCGACCCTGGTTGACTAGGATTCTTCTTCCCCTTGTAGACAGTGGGTTTCTTGGATGGCCAAGATGTCTACAAGGGGTTTTTGCAGGAATGCCAGCTTTTTGGCTTGGGACGTAAGAGCCCTGGCTCCTGTCTCTAACAATATAGGTCACTTTATACTTTCTAAAGTACAGTTGGTCCTCTGTATATTGAACTTCTTTATATTAAAATCGCCATTTATTAATTTTTTTATCCTGTGAAATACTAATTTACAAATAATAAGAAACAGGTTTCTGTAAATCAAAATTCCTATATATTAATTTCTTCTTAGGAACCCTCAAATTCAATATAGGAGGTCCTACTTTATATATGAATCCTATTTCGCCATTGGTGAACTTGGATCCTTTCATATTGAAGCTAAAAAGAGTCTAGACTCTGAGCTTTACTTGGTGATGGACTCCTCCTTGGCGTCTAACCAAGTTCTAGCCCTTTTAATCTATCTGGATATCTAAAGAATTTTGTATGCCCTCTCTCTGGGTCATCTGAACTGGCACCCTTTTCAGTGCTCTTTTCCCTTTGCTGTTAGTGGTTTGTTCCTTACTTGATGGGTGTGAATTCCCCACCACCTTTTCAGCAATGAGAGTGCTATAAGCACTCTCCTGAAAATTAGTATCATCCTAGTATATTAACGGTTTGTAAGTTTAAAGAACCCAGTCTAGGACTGTGGGCGTCATAGTTAGTAAAATAGCATTCATTACTCAGTAGTTTTTTAGATTAAGGAAAATATTTAAGATGAGGTGGAGGCCGTAGACAATAACAAGTAAAGTAATGGTGGTAAATAAGGGTACCTAAAGTAAATGCAGGTAATATAATGATTATGCAGCAGACCATATGAGTGTAACAATCAGTGATTGTAAATGTGATTTTCTAGGGTTGAGACTTAGGTATCTCTTATGCTGACAGTTGCAATAACGCTTCTTTTACACAACTTATTTTTAAGTCAATGCAATGTGGAATCTTTTACTTAAGAATTTTAATATTTGGTATATTTTCTTATATTTATGTTCCCTAAATTCACCAGCTAATAGTTACTGGGATGCTGGCAAATATTAGAATTTTTTGACGCCCAAATTATAAATAATTTGTGTGGCTTTTGCTGAGCTACCACTTATCATTTGTGGATTAGTCTTCTTTCCTCACCTAAAACTTGTATTATTTCCTCTAAAATAAAAGCCCATTTTGTACATGTCTGGATCCCAACTTTGGAATTGTATTCTTGAATTTGATTAGATAGAATTATTAATCTTGTGTGGCTAATGGACGAAATACAACTAAGCATTGGAATGCTGCAAGGGCATTTGCATATTGTGATTAAGAAGTTGTGACAGGATAAGCTGAAACAAACCAAGTTCTAGCGGGTGCCTGGAATCCTCTTTATTTGGGACCTTAAGCTACCACGAGGGCATCTGTCCATTTAACATGGCAGGCACAGATCATCTAAGGCAGGCGTGGCATGATTAATTGATTTACCTTAGCCTGCGTTAGAACCAAGGTTGGTTATGCGACATCTGAACACAGCCCTGTGAAGCCTTCCAGGTGACAGAGGTTGGTGGTTTATTAATGTCCACTGCACCTTAGCCTGTTGAGGTATATTTGTTTTTTTACTGGTTTGTGTGTAATATCCATGGAACGCCCAAACTTGCAAAATTTTAACTTACCTCTTAGTTTTGTTTGAGCTTTACATTTTGGAATTTTGATGCAACCTATTCTTCCAAACAATCAAAGTAACTCTCCTTTGGCTTAGGTTTGCATTTTTGTCAAATGATGAACATGGTCTTGGGAACATCATCCACTACAAGTAGGACACGCCGCCTAATAGAGTTTGAGGTTAGGAAATTGGGTATATGGTGATGACAAGCCAAGGTAAACAAGCAAACAATTAAGGGCTGCATAGGCCCAAGCTTCCTAAAATAATCTCTGAGGCATAATTTGGATGGTAAATTCATATTATATAACTTTATGGATTAGAAGGTGATATATCCAGGCACATTTAAAGTTGTTAGGGTATCCAAATGTTATTCAGATTTATTAAACTCCAAGATTTTAAAGTTTTATCTACCCTAGTAGATTAGAAAGAGACATATATATTAGAAAGTTTATAGTTGCACAGACCCTTTGGATTTAAGTACTATATAAGGTGATTTACAAATTAGTTTGAGCAATCTGAGGAACAATCTATGTTCTGGTGAGTCAGATATAATCAGTTTTATGATAGTTTTATTTAGGTCTTAACCTTGTTGAAGCTTGATTTTAAAAATAATGCTCATGAGTCAATTAACAATTTATACCCATATAAAGCCTACTGTACCAGTTTATATTAATGAAACTCTTCTCTATATTCTCCAAATAACTAAGATAATGAAAAAGTGGGCAGTAGAGTAGGGTCCCTAAGTGGGAATAAGATGGCTAAATGCCCATTTACCACATGATCAAGGTCACTCTTTTAACAGAGGAATGATTACAGGTTTAAGGCCCTTAAGGACATAAAGAGATACTAGTATGATCCAAATAAAAGGTTAACCTTCTTGGTTTAAAATGATCAGACCAAAAATCTCTTATTATTGCTGTATGAAACCTTGTTTTAATTAAAAAATGAGTTATTTGATTCTAATTCTTAAAAACTCAACCATACTTTGAAAGATCTTTTCAAATCTCTAAAGTCCTACACTATAGTGACTATTTAAAAAAGTTTCAATAAAATTCTCTACAAATTTACTATTAACATAAACTAACCTAAGTTTCATCAGCATAAAAGTAGATAGGGGGTAGTATCATTTTTATAAACAAAATATTGAAATCATAAAGGGTGATAATATCCCTTGTTTTACCTCTATATTTATTTTTTTATAAAATCTTTATAATTACATAATTTTTATCTTTTTAAAAATTTTCTCAAAATGGTCTGGTATAAAAACTGATATCTCCCAATAAAAAAATTCTTAATTATTAACTTTTTGACTACATCTTTATCCAAGTTTGTCTCACTTGACATCAATTTTTAAATTTGGGCTTATAATTAAATAAACTCACCAATGACAACCAACTGCATGATTAATATTTGCAATATTTGATGTGCTAACACTTCAACTTGTGATGGAATTGGTAATTATTAGACCTTTTTTTAGTACTAGATGGTCCCAACCCAAGGGGGATTTATTGATGTAGTAATTATTAGACCTTCACGACACTTGAGATAGATTTGTTTGTGGTGCTGTGAACTTTTTAAGGTTGCCAATCCATCAGACGCTTGCTCCCTTGTGTTACACCATAATCCCGTTTATTCATTTTTATCTAATTTTCCTTTGTGACCCTCAAATTCTTTACTCCTGAATTATGTACTATCAATCAGGTATAAAAGCCTGATTGCAATTTAAAATTAATTTTGAAAATCCTTCTAACTTTGGCTCTTTTTTGTTTATCTGATTAATCCACACTTGCCATCTGCAATCTTTTGAGACAAATGCCTCATAGTGAACATCGACCAACAACATCCATAGCCTAATAATTCTGAGCCTCTGAGGTGTTGCCTGAACCTCAGGTCATGATAAAGCTGGTCTCTGAGCCCTCACAACAAAGTAATGATCCTTTTAAGGATGATTGTCAAGAGATTTTCTATAACTCTCTCATTCTCTGAGAGGTAGTGCGGGATGCACAGCCACACCTCCAGGGAACTATCCATTAGTAAGATTGTAAACAGAGCATTGCAGGGGGTGCAAAGCCAAAGGGCTTCATGGCAAAAGTGTACAATGAGGTATATACCAGTTGATATAAAATATACAACAAAACTTGGTTGGACCATAAAGGGGAGTCCATAACCAAGTGATACTTGTGCTGGAGTTCTTGGGGCCTCGATCTGGAGGGGACCAATGTATCCCAGTGGTGAGCCAGATATGGTAGATAATTTTGTTAAAATTGAACGGCCAACGTTGTTAGAAACCTCCTCAAGGAGGTCCGCTCACAGGTTTGCCCAAGGAACCATATCAAAGATGTAAACTAATGGTGAATTTATTAATAGGAAAGTCAACCAATGAGGAAGGTTGGTCTTGAGGAGACATACTTAAACAATAAGGGTAGAGTCATCAATCCAAAGGAGTGATGCTAAGCCTCAGCAAGCCAATAGGTGCACACTACCATCTGCCAGGGTACTGTAGCTTGAGATTGACTGAACTCATGTTATTGATTGTAGGTAAAACTGACCCAATTTAGCTTATCAAAAATCAAACAGGTTTCAAAACCTTGTTCACCAAGAACCAGATTGATCCGTCATTATTAGTGATATATCCGTTGTGTTTTAACGCCCTTGCTGTAACGCAGGAATGAGCATCACGCAAACCCCAGGCCACCCTGGACATATCTCGCCTGCACTCAGCGTTTGTCCAGTGTATGTTTTATGTCAGGAAGGCCTTTTAATTTGACCTTTTTGGCCTCCTGACGTTCATCTTTATCCTTGCAATCTGTGCCCTCAATTATGTCATGGAGCCATGACAATGAAACCTGTAACTTTTGAACACTAATTTAACCAGTCACATTTTTGCTATCTATTTTATGAGTTTTGTGTCAAACAGAATCTTGAGAAATTTAACTTTGGACATATTGAAAATTAGTTAGACAATTTTAATGTCTGGTAAGGCAATTATGGGGTCAGTTCCCAGAAGTAAGTACAAGAAGTTTCCAGCATTCTCACCATACCCACCCAAAAATGCACAGCACTAATATGCCCTTCAAGTCATGGAAACAATGGCAAGCTCACACTAAAGAGCAATTCTGAATCTTGCCCTCTAAGATTTGTGAGCAATTTCATCAACTGCACCTCTAGAATTTCTCAAGCATCAGCAAATCTCTTGCCAAGTTGTGTACCTTATGGGACTTAGGGGACATATCACTTACTGGCATTGTGAGGATTAATTAACAGCTTTTTAATTGGTTCCTCAATGCCTTTAAAACCCCTTATTTCAACATGATATACTTGGCACAACTAACTTGTGTGGTCAAGAAATCGCTGTTTACCATAACTATACAAGAATGATAAACCCACGCCATAATCATCTCAAGGGCCTCTAAATCATTAAATTTGGACGCCATAGACCTGGAAGCCTCTGACATGGAAGATATTCCAAAAACCTGGCACTACGCCACCTTCAGAGATGAGCCAACAGATATATGTTCTGACCAAGAAAGTACAGAAATTAACTATGCTAATTCAAGGGTAGAACTTTACAACATCTTCAAATGCTTCAATTGTGATCAACTGGGACACCAATTCCAGAAGTGCCAAGCCCCTGCACCCAATGTAAGATAATCCATCCAGGTGGCCGTTGCCCCTATCAGGGGCAGCAGCCTTGGACCATACAACCAGCTTTGAAACCCACCAACTTGCCTCCTCCAGTTTGCCAGTCCAATCCTCTCATATCCAAATGCCCATTCGACCCATAATTGAGGATATCCTGACTTGAAAACCTATGTGACAAATTTTATATGTGGATAAAGCTCTAGCGGACAAATATGACCTGTCAACCTTATTTTTGGAAGAATATGCTTCCAAAAAATGAAAATTAAAGTAGCTATGAACTTTACCACTACCCCAAATTATAAAAAAGATTAAGGTGGACTGTTATTGAATAGAGAACCCCAAAAAAAGCCCAAACCCCACGGAATCACTTGGATGAGTATGATGAGAATACCCATGTCCAATCATATACTCAGGAATTTTTTCCTAATTTTTTACCAAATTCCAAAGGAATGTAATGAGAGCACTTAATCACAAACACATACCATCCAAAGCCAAGTTTTGACTGCCTCTCTTGCACCAACCCAGTCCAACCAGATAGTTCTGAAGACTCTGCCATCACAATACTCTTAAGCTTACTAAAAATAGCCCCATCCAACCCAGTTAGCCCTATCAACCTGAGATATTTCTGCCATCAAGAATCTTATAAACACCTTTATTCCAGTGCCTTAATGACCTGTGCAAATTGAGCCCTGCCTCACATCAAGACTTTCACTAAACCATTGGCCTTACTCAACTCCAAAATGTCAACCAAAAAACCAAAACCCTTCTTATTAATAACATTACACCCACGCTCAAGGATCTCTTTTCATATATACTTTCCTAATCGTCTTGGATTTTGGGTCTTTTGCCAACATTATCACTAAGAAATGCTTTCTCAACATTGGCTACAAGATATCCTCAAAAATGATTTTTTTTCTGATAGCTGGCAGTTCCCAACAGCCCTGCTGCAGCCAAGTGTTCAATTTATCTGTTGAGATTTCTGGCAAAACACAGTCCTTCAGTGAAATTGTCTTAAATAATTAATACTTCACAATGTTACTGTTGCATCAAGCCCTTAAGTAATTTGGAATTCCCGTGAACTTTGAAAACAATCAGTGTTACATCCAAACTGATCAGAGGATTAAAACACTGCCCTCTAATAAAGCAACACCCAGTGGCTCAGACCAACCACTGCCCAGCTCACCTCTTACCTATGCACAGAGGTTTTCCACCAAAAAATACAAAATTCCAGGCATCTCCTAGATCACAAGAAGGAAGAATTACTCCAATTAGTACAGAAATACAAAGATTGTATCAAGCGAGATGATTACAGCGTTCCTTTGTTGTATTTTGGGTAGCACCTCATTGACATTGGTGACATCAAAATAAATTGCATAAATCCCCCTATCAACTACTTCAAGCTTGTGAACACCTCCTAAAGACCAAAAATAAAAATGGCTAGCCAGTGGGATTATTTTCTCCTCCCAACTGCCCTGGGATTTCCCAGTAGTTGTGGGTCTAAAAGAATGGAAAGATCTTGTCATAAAAATCGCTTTTCTGAAAAGTGGGCTCTGCAAGTGTGCCAGGCAAACTAATATAAAGACTGGCTGACCCTTGCTGTTTCGCCTTCATAGGCGTACCAACCCCCTACAAGTCCACGTCCAACCCACCAACACAACAGATCAACAACTTCACCTTAGCCCCATGGTCCAACTTGGGTTTGCCCCAGTGAGTCCATCCCCCATAGTGGGCGGCCATGGCACTCCTGCGCTTCACCACCCTCAAGGCTGACGGCCAGCAGCACAACATTGTTGGTGGCCAGTTGGCTAGGTTCCCATTGGTTCCTTGTAGGGCTGAAGTATGGGAGCTGGCAGCGTTGGCCACTCCAGGCACGTCATCCCGCGCCTACTTTAGGGATCTCCAGTCCCACGTTTTCCTAATCTATTAGACTAACTACTAACAACTAAAATAAGATGGACGAAAGAGAGACCTTTATTTGGAGGGAAGAATGACTATTTATACTCTATGCTAATGCTCCTATAAAAGCCCCTTGGCCATCCAAGTTAAAACCTCAACCAATTGCAGTCATTCTTGGTAGAGATTCCCTCCCATTCCGCTCATCCCAATCACCAAATATTATGTTGACTCATCCTTGGCATGATTTGCTAGTCAGCTGTATATAAACTACAATTATTATAAATACTTAGAGCATCCTTAGCAAAAGTTGCCAGTAATCCAAATTAGGCAGCAAAATATAATCAGACAATTGATAATAAGTACTTTGGTTTTGGCCAGAAAATCCCACAATAATCTTCCATAGCAGTTGGAGTCAAGATTAGATTCCGCCAAACTCAGATTTGAGGCTTTGAAATTATTATCAGATGGTTGTACATAAATACATCAGCTTTTTGCCAGAAAATCCTACAATCATCTTCCATGGAAGTTGGCGTCAAGGTAAGATTCTACAAGCTCAGATTCAGGCAGCGAAATCATTGTTTGCTTATTTTATTTAACTATGGTAAGCCGACCAGGAAATGAGCAATACTGAAATGCATAAATGGGATAGGGGGAGGCAAAGTGTAACTAAATTAAGCACCCCAGAGTAGATGAGCTACCCCTGTTGCCAGCTGGTACCACCAGGTATAGGGGGAGTTTAGTGCGCTACTCTGAGAAGTTTTCCCCCATTATGGACAGGTGTGGAGGAAGGAGTCCATATTAGAAACCAGACTGGGAACCATGATTAAACAAGTTGTTGTTGCTTTGGCCTCATGTATCCATATAGTCAGACTTGGAAGTGTTCCAGTAGGTGTAGGTGAAATCTGCTGATTGTCCCACGGATGGTTGGTATGGTTCACTTGAAAGTATCCAGTTCTATGGTGTGGATTGTCCACATTTCAATGGTGACTATCAGGGAGTGGAGGGTAGGTGGTATTGGGGATTTGAGTTGGAGTGTGAGGATGCTTCTGGAGATTGATAATTCCTGGTTATTTTGGGTCCTTAGCAGGCGCACAACTTCCCACCAGATGGCTCTAGATGGGGGAATACTTCAAGGCGGTGGTGTAGGTGCCATCCCCTCCACACACTGAAAACTCTATATGAAGAGAGTTGGAGCGATCTGCTGTTCTGTAGGTTCTTCTGAGGCGACGCCAGGTGTTAGCTCTTTCCATTGACTGGAGGAGCGGATGATGTGCTAGCCTCCATATTGCCTTCTGTGTTGTGAGATCGTATGGGATGTCTAAAGCCTCCAGATAGTTGATTCTCGCAATGAACAGGCCCATGTCGTGTGTGTCCCTCTGGGGGTGGTCCTCTGGATTCCTTAACGTGAAGTGGGCTCTGAGCCTTCCTCTTCCTGAATCTCGCCTGTGAGAGTGATGGTCCACACCATGTGCTGAATGGTGTGGAGGAGGCTTTGAAGTGCAGGGGAGTTCCATGAGGGCCTGTTGTGCTGGGGAGATTTTCCAGGTATGTGAGCAGGCTGGACGGGTTGTGTGGGTTGAACAGTTTGAGGGCCTGCGTAAAGTTGACCCTTGCCGCTCTGGAACAGTGTTTTTGTGGGAGGTCTGGTGTTAGGACTTTCTTTATCCTGGTGCCCAGTATACGGTTGACATGGACCTCAAAGTCTATTAGGCTCATGCCTACACTAGAGCGTGGGCCAAAGAGTGTTTCCACCCATATAGGTGGCTGAGACCCAGGCCGCAGCCATCCCTGGATAAGTTCACGGACTGAGGATATGAATTTAAATGAGAAGGAGATTGCATGTGGGGAACCACAACATCGGGAGGATGAGTGAGTTGTCAACTGTTACCCGCCCTGTTAGTCCTGGAGATCTTCCTTTAAGGGAGGTGACGCAGTTGGATATCCGCTGTAGTAGATTTTTCTCCATTTTCTCGTTGGCATACCCCTGTCTCCAGCCATGCCCAAGGTGGCGGACTGGATTGATTGTGAGAGGTGATGTGAAGGGAAGAATGAGAGGGTTGTTTCTTTGTGGGGGGCTGTGGTGTTTGGGTGTTGTATCCCAGTTGTTAGTGTACTTGCCTAAGAGGATTATTTCCGTTTTCCTTTTGTTGAGCGACCCATTGCTCACAATGGAATATTCCTCTAGTGTGCGTTCCAGCTGGCGGGCATCGTTGTTGTTGGCTATACCTGTTTCATAGTCATCCGCAAAGGCCAGTATCTTGATTGTTAGCCGACCTTTTGCGGTTATGCCCATGAGGCGTGAGTCTGCGACGTGAAGGAGTGGATCAAAGCTGAAGTTATACAGCAATAAGCCGAGGGGGTCCCCTTGTTTGAGCCCTCTGCGCGGTGTGATCTTGTTATATAGGAAGCCAGGCTGCATACAGCTATAGATGCGGACTCTGTAAGGAGCATTACCCAGTAAATGAATCTGGGTGGGAGTTTGAAGAAGCTCAGGCATTCATTCAGGTACATCCAACTAACACGGTCATATGCCTTTTCCTAGTCTAGGAATACCAGGGATCCAGTTTCTTTGGACTGGCATATGTTAGCGACGGAGTGTATGTTTGTCCAGATTAAACGCCTTGGTATGAACCTAAACTGATTGGGTGACAGGACTTTGGAGGCTATGGTGCCTTATCTTGTTGCTAAAATATTTGTGAGAAATTTTGTATCAGTGTCAGAGAGTGCAAAATAGGCGCCAGTTGGCCAGGTCCAGTTTATAACCCTTTTTTAATAGGGTTTATGACATAGGATTCCTGGCCACCAGGAAGTAGGCGTGTCTCCAGCAGGCACTGGTTCATTGATGCTGTGAGGAGGGGGGCAATTTGCTTAAAGTATTTCTTGTAAAATTCATAGGGTATCACATCAGGCCCTGCATTTCCTACAAGGTGCACCACAGACTGTGTCTGAAAGTTCCTCCTTTATTAAAAGATTTAGGAGGCTATATTCTAGCAGTGCGCTTTGTATTCTGGTGGTGTGTATAAAATTTTTAACTTTTTGGGGGTTGGTTGGGGTGTCACAATATAGTTTGGTGTAGTAACAGTGTACTTCCATCTTGACCTCCACTGGGTCAATTGCCACAGTGCTGTCAGTTTTGCAGACCTGTGTGCACACAGGATGGTTGCCAAGGAGTGGAATTGGTGGAAGAAATATGTCAAGCAGGTTTTGCTTTCTTTTATGAACTTACCTTTTCTTGATACTATGATTATGTTCTAGTTTTCAAAGATGAGAGCGTGTAAGTGGGCATATATTTCCGCCCGTTTGCTCCCCTAGTTGGGGCTGTAGCCAGACTTCGGGGTATTGAGCTTGAGGTGGTCCAGTTCTGCCAAGATGTGCCTGATTGTGGCTGTGTCAGTGGTGTACTTATGCGATGCAAGATGGTAAATTTTGTCAATTAGTTTGGTTTTAAAATTTTCCCAGGTTTTGATGGTATCTAATACAAATGGGGTTGAACATTCTGGGTTCGTGGCCTCATGTTTGGCCTAGTCAGATATTTCAGGCAGTATTATGTTTTCCAGATGTAGCTTCCTCCAGGTCGATGCCTGTGTGGGAGTTCAGGATGGCAAGAGCTGAACCAAAACTAGTTGGTGGTCAGAAAATTTAATATTCTTTGTCACAGAGTTGGAGATGTTCAAATGGTGGAATTTTGGTGCAAGGATGTAGTATTTGCAGCTCATTGAGATGAGCGTACCCTCACATATGTTAGAGCGGGTCATGTGGGGAAGGAGTGGTAACCTGGGGGGTATCATGTAGGCCAAAGGATGCCTTCATTGCGCTGAACTCAATGTTCCCAAGTGGGTATCCCTGGGGTTAGGCCATCGGTCCATGTTAGGGTTATCCCAAAAGTTGAAGTTTCCCAACATGATGGTATCTAGTGGGAGGGAGAGCTTTGGGATGATTTCAAGGAATTGTTTCCTTTTGGTAGCGGTGCACAGTGCGTAGATGCATGATAATAAAATGTGTCCTCTTGTTAAAGATTGTTGCTACCAGGATGCAACCATGCAAATATGAAGAGGAGTTGGTGATTTTTAAATTTTTAAAGTTTCAGACAAACACTCCACAGTGGGATATCCATACTGATTAGGATGGTGAGACCCTGGCTGACTAAGATCATTCTTCCCCCTGTAGACAGTGGGTTTCTTGGATGGCCAAGATATCTACACGGGGTTTTCACAGGAACTCTAGCTTTTTGGCTTGGGATGCTTGATCCCTGGCTCCCACGATGTTTAGCATCCCTATTGTCTCTGAGGTGCCCGCGGCGCCTCAGGAGCAGTTGGGAGGGCCATCTGGCCCTAACCCACCATTCATTGCCTTGAACTTTCTCTGTGTCATTGGGCCAGTCCACTCTGAGTCACTCTTCAATGCCTTACCTAGTGTTGCTTTTGCATGGGTTTAGTAGTTTTTAGGGTTTGTGTTAGGTTTTCCCACTCGTTACTCTTGGTGTTTTGGTGTGGTGCGCTGATTGGATTCTGTGGTTTTCGGGTTTGAATTTGAAGAATTTTGCCCCGCATTTCGCCCATAGTGAAGCTAAATTGTTCTGCTAAGTTCGCTTGATTGATACCATGCGGTGATTCAGTCAAACTGTTGAGAAAATTTTTGGTTTATCATACTGCTCTGATTGGGTGGTCAGGTAATTTTCTCCATGGCCTCCTCATCTTGGGCATTTTGTTCTAATGATTAGTTCAGTTAATTTCCTCTATGTTCTCCTGAATTTGACCAGGATCAATGGAGGAGGCCGCTAGTGATGCAGTATTGGCCGCTGCCCAATTATGGGCCTTCTGTACCTGTTTGCATAGTTTGGGTGATAGTGGGTCAATGAGGCTATAGTGCCCATACTCTCCCCATAGGAAGGCGTGGTTGGCGTCAACCATTTTGCCAAAGGCTTCTTCATCTTCATCCATGGTGTCATCACAGAAGTCTGGGGCTAAGATGCCCTCCTTCACAGGGCATGCATGTTCCTTATACCCCAATGCGGTGCAGTGGCTGCAGATAGGTGGTGTGCGTTCCAGTGTGATGCAGAATGGCTTTGACACTCCCCCATCTGGGAGTTGAAGCAACGCTGTGTGTGAAATTCTTGTGAGGTCCTCAGCCACATAGGGGACCAGGTTGATCATGGCGATTGCCTTTCCTGTGCACAAGTAAAGCATCAGGTGGAATCACTGTAGTTCAAATTGTTTAATATCTCTGTAGCTTTGGAGGCCAGCACAGAGCTCCTCCTCAATTTGCTTGTGGGGGAGGGTGGTGGGGAGTGAGTCAAAAGAGATGAAAAAATTGTTTGCTTTGTTCTATCTGGTGCATGCAGTGTGCACAATTCATTTGCCCTCGGGGAGGGCAACTTTGATGCAGACTTTTGTGGCAGCATCTTCATCTTCTTTGGTCTCAAAACCAATATTGATCCAGTTGCAGTGGATGGTATTGGTGTTAATGTATACTGCATTGGGAAAATGGAGGCCTGTGCCTCGCCCACTTTCTCCCACAGAGTTGAGGACTCAACCCCTAAGAAAAGTTAGAGCCCATGTTCCACTTTCAATAGAGATTGTACATACTGGATTTCTATGGATTGTTTTTGTTTTGTGTTAAACACCACAAACCTGGTCGGTGCCTGAGTTTGTGGTTTCTTGATATAATGGGTCACAGTCCCTCTCCAGGGAGTTTCTTGCCCTTTGGTGCACCATTTTGTCTATTGCCTGATACAGCTTTCTCCCAGTTTAGTTGGGATTTGTTGAAATCGCCCATCTCGCCTGTGTAATTATCAAATATTTCTGTTCAAATTGAATCATAGTAACTAATATTTTTTATTTAACCGAGGCAAGCCGGCCAGGGGACAGGCATTACCAAAAGAAAGAAATGACATGAAACCTGAACAGGGTCAACTCTGTCAAAGAAAGTTTTTCCACCTCCGGATCGGGACTCAAATTTTTCTGGTTACGTCATGGGTAAGGTTTTCGTGTTATTAGACCTACTAACCGCCAATAGCTTCCTTTGGCTGGCACCCCAATCGATGTGCGAAGGGTGGGAATCAAACCTGCAACCTTCAGGTTGGTAGCCATACACCCTTACCGACTCGCCTTCCACCCCCATAGTAACTAATATTATTAATAATGGAAAGAAAAGCAATGTCAGTGAAATCATTGTTAAATGGTTATAAACAAATACATCAGCTTTCCTCAAGAAAAACCACAATCAACCACAATTTTGCAGTTGGCGCCAAACTAGAAATCCGCTGAACCTAAAACGATTGCTATTATATAACATTTAATAATATCAAACTAGGCTATTAGCCAGCAATCATGCCCAATTAATTGACACCTAATTTTACTATTATTGGGAGGAATCCATCTGGTTAATTTCCTGACAGCTTGCTCTCATTAACTATATCCTGCTTAACAAAAATTTTCTTTCCTCTCTGAGTCACTTTTGAGCAATTTATTCAAAAAATAAGTAAACAACTTTTGATCCTATGCCTGCTGCTCCCGTTCAATACCCAATGATGTCAAATTTGCCGCCAGCTGCTCCAGTGTGGGGCAGTGGCGAAACCCTGCCCAGCATCTTCTGTCCAGCGGGAAAACGTGCTTGGAATGGTTCATCCAGTCTCACTAATTCCTCAGGTCAGTTTAATCTGCCCAAGGATCTTGCCATCCACCTGGCACATGCCCAGGCTGTACCTCACATCCCACTCGTTCTCCCTTGTTCTCAGCTTTGTTTTGGTCTTCAGGTCAAGTATGGAAGACTGTTTCCATATGAGGAACAAGAAATTATCGACTTAGCCCAGGTGGTGATGCTGCTGGCCAGTTTTATAGACTTCCGCCCCTTTAAGGGGTATTTTGACATAGGCTTAACTTATGAAGCTGACGCCGCCACTGCGGCTACAGTGCCCCTGGTTTTCAAGGGCACCCCTATTCCAACAACGCGCACCCAGCTCCCCACCAACATCACTATGGTGGTTCAGTTCATGGGGTTGCCCACCCATCTCCCCCCTGCAGTGCTCCATTAGGAGTTGATGGAAGATTTGGCAGCATACGGCTCCAAATCCATCCTTCAGTTTGTGGTCCCCAATGGGGCCTCTCGCTTAGCTGGGCCTTGGGCATTCACCACGATCACCCTGAAATTTTCTAAAATTGCATTGTCACTCCCCCAACGCCATCATTCCATCTGCCCCTGACCACCCATTCTGGACACGCATCAATGGCGAGAGGACCATCTGTCCTTCCTGCTTTAAGTTAGATCACTTGAAGTGTAGATGCCCCTCCCTTGCGGCTTCCTCTGGCCCAGCGCTGTCATTGTCTGGCCCCCAATTTGTCCCAGACCCCACTGCCTTTCTGGCATGGGGTACAATCCTACCCCCTCCCCCAAAGCCTGCTGCTGCTTCAGTGCCCACTGCAGCCAATTAGCCCCTTCCTCAAGCCAGTGCCACTTTCACATCGCCCAGTGCCACTTGTACCTCATCCAATCAGGAAATGGCTTGGACAAATGTGGGTTCCCACGTTATTCTGCAGTCACCTGCCACTTCACTTCAATTTTCTGACCTCAATTTTGAATTTGGCATGAACCCATGGTCCTCATTGGCTGCAACCAATGAGATGGGTAATGTAATTGAAGCCTCGCATCCCACATACAATGAATTTATCCAAGTACAGAAGCCCAAACCAGTCGCTCAGCAGTTTTGCGCCCCCCCAGCCAGACGCCTTGGAGTTCCACTTGGACCACCAGCTCGCTATCACAGTAGCTGCTCACCCTGATGTATATGTCATCCTTGAGATGACCAAGTTGTCATTAGTGGCACTCACAATGGAAAATCCTCTTCTCATTATCAAACCGTCCACATCCCCGCCTAACAGACTGTCCATTCAGTTTTCCCAAAAGTGCGCTAATGATGCCATCCAGAAAGTGGTTTCCGCCTTGCAGGTTAACCCAAGAGTCACCTGCGCCTTCGTGGCTTTATTGTCCCAGCTTCCTTCCCTCTATATTAAGGCGGAGGCCTGCTGTTCCAAGTACATCAGCGACTTACTGTCCTCCGGTAATTTCCCCAACCAGCCAATCATCAGTGTCCTCACTCCCCATGTCGCTGATCACCCCACCCCTTTGCTCTTCTCCTTGTCCCGTGCTCTTGCTGAGGAGGATCATGGGGCTGAGGATAAGCCCCCAATCCCCCTCCCCTTCCGCCAAGGTGGGTTGAGCGCCTCAGCGCTGTCCCACCTGGTTGGTTGTTTTCTCGTTAATTGTGTTTTTCCTGCTCATTTTGGGCGGTTGTTTCATTATGTTTGAGTGGTTAGTTTGTTCAGTTTTTTGCTCTTTGAGCTTTGGTAATGTTCATCCCCTAGTCGGCATACCTCAAAATAAATTTCAAGATTATATCCTGCTGAACAAGGTTACAAAGAAGATCGCTTACCACCTGCCTCTAATTTATAACATCCTCAATATCATGGGGGAGCCCAAGTGTTCGCCAACATTGATCTCTTTTCTAAATGCTACCAATTAGGCATAACCAAAGAATCAATAAAAAACATGTTTAAACCAATTATGGTCAGTTTAAGTACACAAAAAAGCCATTTGGGCTTACTGGAGCACCAAAACCCTCTAAAAAGTCATGAATGGCCTATCATATGATCTAATCAATCTATGCACCACTGTTTATATAGACAATATTACAGTTTACTCGTCTAACCTCCAGCAACACCCCAAAAACCTGAAGATCAATCTTTGAACAGTTCAAAAAAGCCAACCTCAGCACTAATGGATCCAATTTGGCCCTATGTGCCAATGAGTAAAACTATTAGGCCACATAATTTGAGTTTTTGTGTGCACATTAGGGCACCCAGTGCAGGCAACTTTTTGGGATGAAACATGAGGTACTGCTCCACCACTGCACTGGGGCTGCATGAATCTAAGCACCCTTAGATGTGGGCCTGACTTTTGGTAAGGTGGCTCACACCACTCCAAAACTGACATATTCCTCACTGTTTGGTATACAGGGCAGAAAAGGCGTCCCAGCCAGATTAGAGATACGCCTTTCATTCCTTACTGCTAGGAATGAGAACAGACAGACCCCCAAGTAGGACTTACTTGAGGAAAAAGTATTGACATTGCTTTATACATTTATTTCTAGCTGTCGCTTGACTATGGCTAGGGAACTTATTGCCTGAATTCCTTCTGAAGGGAAGCAACGCTGGTTTCTGGCAAGCCATAGACCATACATCACCTCCCCCCATATCGTGCACCAGACCCTGAACCCCTCCAAGTCTGCAAGCAGACTTGGAGGAGCATACACAGTCAGTATCTCTGGCCATGTAAGATGACCAGAGGATAACTTACACTCTTGATGCTTCATACCATAGTAGAACACTACTTCACACAGCATCCAATGCCAAAACTCCATGAAGATGTGCTTTACCATCTCCTCCCCTCCACACACCTTACAGGCATACAGAAGGTCATTCTTCTTATGCTTACTCCACTTACACAGAGTCACCCCAGCGACCAGAATGCTGCTGCAGAATTGAAAGAGAAAGTTCTGAACTGGTATAGACTAGCATCCCTTAACCCTCCTCCCCCACAGGTCCACCAGGTCAAGTCTCAATTTAAAAGTGATTCAGGACAAGTACATCAAGCAAAGCTCTCTGACTTATAACAACCGGAACCTGGCAGTTGTGAAATCTTAGAGGCAGACACCATTCCCATCTCCCGCCATGAGCCAGTCCCACAGGGCAAAAAGGCCTTTTAATCTGGGTATCTCCAGCCTCTCTTCCTCTCAAAAATAGCCGCCAATTTTGCCCCCTACGACCTTCTTAACAGGCTTCCCCAGCCTCTAATGCAGCCAGAGAAGGAATTGCTTCCCTCCAGCAAGAAGGCAGTTCAGTTGCTTCCACAAAATCTTATGCTTTCCTTACCAGAACCTTGGAGGCACTGGCAACATTATTAACTGCTTGCACCATAAGCACTCTTCATCCATTGCCATCAAGGAGGTCCCCACAGTGTATTGCTACAAAAAAAGTGCTTTAAGGCCTTTCTCAAATGAGGTTCCATCTCAAGCCCCCATGCTCATCCCCAAAGGGGAATTGCCCAGATCCTTTTGATGGTCCACTCTCCACCCTCCAATCTACTCTTGCTGCCCGCCCAAGATCTAAAGTAATCCTTCTAGTAGCCAGGTAGGTTCTGAGCTTGGATGGCCCCTTGATTGATGCCCCATCTATCATCAAGATCCTTGTTTGAACTGTCTTTGCAAGCCTTGAAGAGGTAGTCCTCCAAAATTGGAGCCCTACAAATGGGGCTTCCCCCTCCCAAGCGACCCTTGCAATCTACTTCAGCTGAAGAGCTTTGATCATACTCCCAAAATAAATCAGACTGATGCCCCCTTCTTTACCTCCTGACACAAGTTTGAGTAACTGGTTTTTGACTCCCACCCTCGCCAAATGAACTGGATGATTAACTCTATATTCTTCTGATGAATGATGCCAGTGTTGGAACAGATCCGGCAATGTACAATAGTTTGGAAAGAATAAAAGTGTTCATGACAATGACCCTGCCCTTTTAAAATAAGTTGAGCTATTGCCACTTCCAAGACGCTTTAAGGTCCTCTTCAAGATTGAGCCAAATTTCTTATGGCGACGCCTGCCCAGGGATGGGGCACCTAAGGTACGAAACTCTTCCCATGTTGCTTTCCAGGGGATTGATCTCTTTGGTGCCACACCCAACGTCGCCATTCTGCTGATGGGCCAAGCCCTGGATTTTGACAGATTGACCTTCAAGTTACTTGCTTTCTGGTACATCTTCAGAATGCTCATCACCACCTTCTCCTCCTCCAATGACAAAACATAAATCCGTGTATCATCTGTAAACATTGAATGAGAGTGCTCCTCACCGTTGATGGCAAGTTTCTCTAGTCCGACTTTTGCAGAGCCACTGAAAGGGTCTTTATTGCAATAACAAACAACAAGGGAAGTAGAAGATCTCTACGACGCACGCTCCTATACACTTAAAGAGTAGGAGAGGACCTATTGATATTGACAACCGATGAGGTTTCCCCATAAATTGCTTCAAGAAGTCTCAGCAGATGCCCCTTGATTCCAACCCTACTTAACACTTCCCAAAGAAACTCATGATTCACCTAATCATACGCCTTCTCTTGATCAAGAAACAGTAGCCGCCCCCCCTGGTCATACTGTTTACTTACCACTCTTCTATTAGGTGAAGCAGCATCAAGTTGTCAGTAATTGAGCGTCCTGGTATAAACCTATTCTTCTCTTTCCCAACAACATCTTCCACAACCCCATTTAGTCAATTGGTTTATCTTCATTAAGATTTTATAGTCAACGTTAATCAGAGTCAATGGCCGATATTTCCCCATGAGGGAGGGATTGCTCTTCTTATACAACACCACCACCACACCTTTTTAAAAACGCAGCTCAATTGCACCAGAGACTAGGAGTTTATTGTAGAGCTCCACAAGCATCTCAGACATTGCTTAAAGAAACTTGTAGAGATCAATAACAACCCATCCTCTCCGGGATCTTTGCCATTCTTTACTTTGTGTGAGGCATCTGACACCTCTAACTTGTGGATCTTGATATATAGTTGCTGCTGAATCTCCTTTGGCAGTACCCCAAGTCTGCTTGTGAGTACTTTAGTTGTCTCTAGGTTATTTTCCAAGGGGCCATAAAGGTCCTCATAGTAGTACTTGGCCACTTCAGCCATGTGATCTGCATCCTTCATTTCAACTCCCTCATCACACAGTGACAAGATCCTTTCTGAGGGTCTGAATGCCCCTTCTGCTTTGCATAGTAGAGTCATATTGCTGTTAGAGTACTAATCAACCTAGATTCCCTTTGTTTGAGGCGATCCACCATGAAGGCTTCCATTGATTACACATACAATTCATCCTTGGCCGTGTAGGCAGATGCCCCCATGACTAAATCCTGCTTGCAGGTACTCATGAAGCTCCTCTTCAAGGTTTCATACCTCAAACGCATGGCCCCTAGCTGCCTCCAAAAGATTTCACAAGCCATCTTGAGATCAGTCTTCATCGCAACCATTTTACTGGCGCATCTGGCTTCCCTACAATCTGGCTTCTCCGCCACCTCACCTTCTTCCTCCTGGTATCCTGAAGTGAACTCCACACTAGGAGTTCAGGTTTCAGTCTTCATATCCCTTTTCCGCAGAAGCAGCCTAAGGGTCACTGATCTGCAGTTAAGAGCCTGTGGTCTGAAGCACCTGGATCATGATTCCTAAGGATCAACTTGCAGTGACTCAGAAGAGGCTGTGGCATTGGCACAAGGTCAATGTGAGAGAAATGATCCTCCTGAATGTGATTTAACCCAGTCTCACCCTCCTCACCATTTCCCGCTCTCCACACATCCAGTAGGGCAAGGCCAATCATCAGACTGGCCAACTCGTGGGCTCCAGGATCAGAACTCCAGTTGCCTGAAGCCTCAACCCTGTCATCCCTAAAGCAGACACAGTTTATGTCTCCCCCTAGCACTACTGACACCCCAATGCCTTCCTCCTGGATCCTCAGGCCGACCTTCTGGAAAAAGGCCTTCCATTAAGACCCAGAGTTGGGCGCATATATGCTGATAAATCAAATTGATACCTCTCCAAACAGTGACATTACTGCCACTGCTCTTCCAGGAACCAGTACCTTTTTATCCAAAACATTACCCTTGTTTACCCACCAGACCAAAATACCCCCCTTTGGTTTCCCCCCTCCCTCTTTCCCTCCCCTAAGGGCGAATCTAAGTTTGGTTGATCCACCAAATGAGAGTAAAATGATTGTTTTTGAGGGAACTGGTAAGCCCAGTCCTCTTTTACCCCAGGTTTGGACTTAGTCTCAGAGAAGAAGCCAATATCTATCCCATGTTGTTGCAATCAGAGTTTAATCCGCTGCCACTGATTGAGTCCATATAGACCTCACGCATTAGAAAGTTCAACCCTGATCACCATAGGTTCAAAACCAAATAGGCTTTGGTGTCAGGATCTAGGGGTCCCATCCTCTTCCACCTCAGCTGGTTTAGCGGGACCACGTTTCTTCCCCCTTTCCAGTACTAGAAAGGGCAGGGGGTGGTGGCTGCTCAGTCACAGCAGCCTCTGGAATCTTACTATTGCCAGGGTCCTTGATAGACCCCTCCACTTTAGTTGGAGGCATTGGGTTAGAAGGCAGTGGCCCACTATTTCTAGAAGGAAACACATCCCTCACCTCCAACTCTTCCCCTACGGGCCTTGCGCGCTCTGTCCCACCCACATCCCTAATGGTTTCCCTCCTCTTATGAAATCAATTGATGGGAAGAACTTCATCTGTTTGGAAAGCAGACGTTTCCAAAATGTCCTTTGCAGATTGGGACAAAGCGTCACTTAGCTCAATTTGGAGTCTAAAAGCTTCACATACCTTCCAGCTCCACTTCAACTCCTTGTTGACCTTCCTGGCACCTTTCAGCACCTCAGTCACCGCATCCAAACTGGCGTTGGCAGGCGCCGCCGCCTCCTTTGCTTTGGCTGACAACTCAGTTAGCTTGTCCAAAGCCTTCTGGAGAGCCAACTTCTCTTTCTCTGAGGGCACCATTACTGGCACCCTCGCTCTAGGCCCAGTAGGTTTGGCCACTGCCGCAGGAGTTTGAACCCGAGGACATTTGGCTCTGACGTGCCACTTTGCACCTCACAAGAGCACCTGTTCAGAGATACCACAGGGACACTCCAGGTCCCCACAGTGACTTAATGAGTCAACTCCCCGTATGACTTTGAAAGTTCAACTTTTAAAGCCCAGTCCCCATATCCCACGGTAAACTTTTTAAAGCTATCGCCCTTTGCTTCAAGTTCTTTCCTGGAATGTTCTTATTAAAATAAATTACTCTTCCAAAGCTTTTCAACTGAGACATCATGGCCCCTCTAGTGACAACAGGCGGTACATCCCTCAGAGTGAACCTTCCAATCTCGTTGCCATTGTCAAGGCATACAGCCTCCTCATTTTTCTTAAACTGGCAGCCAAAAACTGTTCCTTTTGAAACTTAGACTGGAAGGTCATAAGTTTCAACCCAGGGTCCAAACGTAAATTATGGTGTGGTGCAAACCCACACACCTCAATTACGTGGACCATGAGCATCTCCTTGGACAATCCAGTCTTCACTTCCATGGCATGAACCCTCTTGAGGCTCTCCACCATGTTCGCCATCAGATCCTTGGAGGGGCTGGAGTCCCCATTTTAAGAGCTTGGGTATGAACCCAAATCCATTTTTGGCCGCCACCACAAAGGAGGCTGAATCCTTCTTTGCAGCAGGGGCCACCCCTGCTGTTGCTTTTATTGATGGATTTGGTCTCTCCAGTTTGTTTTTGTGACTAAGTTTGCTCTCCAGGCCCTTGTTGTGAAGAAACCATCGCAGCCCTTTTAAGCCAGTCTGTCAATCTGGTATGTGAAGGCTCTCACCTTTCGCTGCACCAGTGTAAGCCCACGTAAGTTACTGGCCGCTATCCAGGCTTCAGGCCAGCCTAGAAAACTGCGGTGGTTATTGTAGACAGGTGAGCCAAAGCCCAACCAATAAGGATTGCCTCACCCTTGTCATTGAGACCTGCTTTTGCAGCACCCCACCTTGTAGGGAAGTAGTGTGACAGATGATACGCCCAACTCTTGCCTCCTCCTTCCTGCCCATATTCCCCCCAAAAGAGAGTAAAAGCAACCAAAAGAACAGGTTGGGTCACAGTCATTAGTTTCCATCCCACACCTCTTCCAGGCCACTACAGGACCCTTTAAAGGTGCCTCTCTGGGCTCTAATGTTGGCTACTCACTTATATTTCCACAAGATTTTCTTGGTCACACCACGTGACGGCCCCAGCTTACCCTACCTAGCTCTTAGGCCACATAGTTACTCTTAATTCAAGAGACACCACCCCAAGAAAATCAGAGCTATCATCTCCTGGCCCTATCCCTGGAACTCAAATGAAATACTCAGTTTCCTTGGAGCTGCCAATTATTATAATTCCTTAATTCTAAACTACAGTCAGAACTCAGCGCCTCTGTACTGCCTGCAGAAGAAAGGTCCCATGGGAGTTTGAATCAACCTGAGCAGCACAATTCAGGAAGTTTTAAAACTAATAACCCAAGCTCTTATATTCATTTTTCTGAATTTTAAGACAAATTCCAGGTGTTTTTCTTTCTCATAACAATCACTTTAGTTACTACTATTTGATTTGAACAGTAAATTTAGATAATCACACACAGGAAAGATGGGCGACTTTAATAACAAAAATAATACAACATGGGTGAGCGTCGCGGCAATCAGTGCACTTAATGGTGCAACTAAGGGCAAGAAACGCCCTGGAGGGGGACCAGGTCCCCAATCTGCAAAGAAATTGCAAACTCAGACACCATCTGGGTTTATGGTATTTACTGTAAAGCATGCGCAATACATGTACATTCAATTCAACCAACCTTTGTCAAAGGTGGAACATGGGATCAGACTCTTCCTTGGGGATGAGTCACCAACCCTGTAGGAGAAAACATGTGAGGTGCAGACCTCACTTTTCCATCACGCGGTGTATGTAGCCACCAACAACATGGGACGCAGCTGGATCAATATTGGTTTTGAAACAGCCGATGAAGCCGATGCTGCAGCAAAAATCTGCGTGGAAATTGCCCTCCCTGAGGCAAAAAAATTGTGCGCACCGCGCGCACCAAATGGAACAAAGCGAAAACTTTGTTCATCTCCTTTGACTCGCTCCCCACCAACCTTCCTCATAAGGTAATCAAGGAGGAGCTCTGCAAAGGTCTTATGGCCTACGGAGAAATCCAACAACTTGATATACAGTGATTTTGCTTAATGACCGACCTGTGCACGGGCAAAGCTATCGCTGTAATCAACCCCTTCCCAGAAGTGGAAGAGGATTTATCCAGAATCCCCCGCGCAGCAGAATTTCACTTCACAGATGGGGGCCAGTCAGTTACATTCTGAGTTACACTGGAATGCGCACCACCCATTTGCAACCACTGTGGCTCACTGGGCCACAAGGAACATGCATGCCCTGTAAAAGAGGGCTTAATGGAAATTGATTTTTGTGAAGAAGCTATGGACGAAGATAATGAAAACTTCGCCAAAATGACTGATGGCCACCACCCATTCCTCTGGGGTGAATATGGACTATACTCAATTGTGGACCCAGTTACAAGTAAACAGCGTAAAGCAGCACAAAAATCCCGCAAGAGAGCAGCAGCTGTTGCGGCAGCACACGCGGAATCCGCCATTAACCATGGACAAATTCAGGAGGATATTTCAGATATTCACCAAACCAACCAATCAGAACAATATGTCCAGGTTGAAAATTTTCACATTAACCAGACTGAGCCACAAAGCGTCATCAGTCATGCACATACTGAGGAACAATGCAACCGCTTTGGGTGAAAATGCGGTGCACAATGCAACAAAGTTGAACCTCAAAAATATAAAATCCAATCAACAACCCCGCACCAAATCAACATGAGACCTGTGCAGGAAAAGTTGATGCAAACGCAAAAAACCGCAATTCCCTCGAATCAATGGGTTAGATCAAGGGAACCAACAATGGCAGTGAAAGAGTTGGAGTACAGACGCGGAGCATGGCCAAAATGAGCTGTGGTGGGATAGGACCAGAGGGACCTCCCAACCGCTCCTGAGGCGCCATGGGCACCTCAGTGTCAATAGGGATGTTATATATCGCAGGAGCCAGGGCTCATATGTCCCAAGCCAAAAGCTGGCATTCCTATGAAAACCTCTTGTAGACATCTTGGCCATCCAAGAAACCCACTGCCTACAAGGGAAAGAAGAATCCTGGTCAACCAGGGTCGCACCATCACAATCAGTATGGACGTCTCACTGTGGGGTGATAGTCCAAAACAACAAAAAATTTAAAATTACAAATTCATCATCACACTTGCACGGTCAAGTCCTGGTAGCAACAATCACATGCCAAGATGAAATAATTTCGTTAGCATGTATCTACGCACCGTGCACTGCAACTGAGAGAAAAAAAAGTTGAAAAAATTTCTACCCTCACCCTCCCACCAGATATCATCATGTTAGGCGATTTCAACTGCTGGGATAACCCCAATACAGATCGATGGCCTAATCCCAGGGGATACCCACCTGGACACATTAAATATTGCACAATGAAGGCATCTCTTGGCTTACAGGATGCTCTTCCTCCCTATTCACCAAACCTTCCCCATATGACAAGACCCAACATACGTGAGGTACTGCTCATATCAATGAGTCATATTGACAACATCCTCATCCCACAATCCCACCACTCAAGAATCTCTAAATTTACAACAAAAAGATCAATTTTTCTGATCACTGATTAGTTATGGTGCAGTTAGCGCCAACCCAATCCCACACACAGGTGTCGCCTTGGAGAAAGCTTCATCCAGAAAATATAAGATTGCCTGAGATATCTGACTGGGTTGAAAACAAGGCTACAAACCTAGAATTCACAGCCCCATTCACTTCAGATCCCATTGGAACATGGGAAAATTTCAAAAAAGATTTAATCAACAAAACCTGACATTTTGCATCACGCAAGTACACCGCGGACACAGCCACAATCAAGCGTACCTTGGCAAAACTAGACCACCTGGAAATAAATACTCTGAGATCTGGCTATAGCCCTATTTGGGGATGCAAATGGGCAGAAATTTCAGCCCAACTTAACATTTCATCTTTGAACACCAACACAGAATCAAAGTATTGAACAAAGGTAAGTTCATAAAGGAAGGCAAAACCTGTTCAACATACTTTTTCCCAAATTCCACTCCTGCGGAAACCAGCCCACATGCACACAGGTCTGCAAGACCAATGGCACTGTGGTAACTGACCCTGAGGAGGTCAAGGCGGAAGTACACCACTATTACACCAAATTATATCGCGATATGCCAACAGATCCACAAAAAATTAAAGAATTTATTCAATCTGCCAGGATACAAATACACCACCAAATTACAATATACTATCCCTTATCACACGGGAGGAGCTTTGGGAAACGATTCGCGGTGCACCACGTAGGAAATGCCCAGGGCCTGATGGAATCCCCCTCTGAATTTTACAAAAATTATTTTTAACAGATCGCCCCCCTCCTATTGGCGTCAATGAACCAGAGTTTGTTGGAAACACGCCTATTACCAGGAGGCCATGAATCCTACGTTATAACCTTGTATAAAAAGGGTGACAAGTTGGACCTGGCCAACTGGCGCCCAATTGCACTCTCCAACACTGACACGAAAATTCTAACAAAAATTCTAGCAGCTAGATTAGGCGCAATTGCATCTGACGTCCTATCACCCAACCAGTTTGGGTTTATACCAGGGCGTTCAATATGGAACAACATTCACCCTGTTGCAAATATTTGCCAATCCAAAGCAACTGGTGCCCTGGTCTTCTTGGATCAGAAAAAGGCGTATGACCGTGTTAGCTGGCCATACCTAAAAGAATGTCTACATGCCTTCAAACTCCCACCAAGATTCATAAGATGGGCGATGCTCCTAACAGAATCTGCAACCATGGCTGTATGCGGCCCTGGATTCCTAACAAACAAGATCAAACCACACAGAGGGCTCAAACAAGGGGATCCTCTCAGCCCACTGCTATACAATTTCAGCTTTGACCCGCTCCTCCGAGTAACTGACTCACGTCTCATGGGGATAACCGCAAAAAGACAACCAACAGTCAAGATACTGGCCTTTGCAGATGACTGCGTAGCAGGTATAGCAAACAATGAAGATGCCTGACAGCTGGAACACACTCTAGAGGAATACTTTAAGTTGAGCAATGCATCACTCAGCAAAAGGAAGACAGAAATCATCCTCTTAGGCAAATACACAAACAATTGGGCCATAACATCAGAACCTCACACCAACACTCGAAGAAAAAACTCAATTATATTACCCTTTGCAACACCTCCCACCACCACTCCTGTCCGACACCTTGGAATCTGGCTAGAATCAGGGGGATATGCTAATGAGACAATGGAAAGTAACCTGTTACACGAGTATCCAAACGCGTCGCCTCCCTCAAGGGAAGAACCTCATGACTAACAGGACGAGTTACAGTTGCTAACTCGCTCATCCTCCCAATACTGTGGTACCAGGCCCATGCGATAGCCTTCTCACCTACCTTTATAACCTCAATCCGCGCGCTTATCCAGGGCTGGCTGTGGCTTGGCTCTCACCCTCCTATACGGATGGAAACACTATTTGGCCCACGCTCAAGCGGAGGCATGGGACTAATAGATTTTGAGAGCCATGCCAATCACATCCTAGGTACCTGGATAAAGGAAGTCCTTGCTCCAGACCTCCCGCAACAACATTGGTCCAGAGCAGCAAGTACTAACTTTGCACAGGCGCTCAAATTAACCAACCCACATAGTCCACCCAGACTACTTTCATACCTTGCCAAGCACCCTACTGCAACGGGTCCACATGGAACCTCCCCTCATTTCAAACATATCCTCGAACTATCCGCCATATGGGATGGACCATAGAGAACATGGGTACTATACAGGGAAGGGGACGACCCAGCCCCCAATTTCAAATTAAGAAACCCATAAAACCACCCCCCAGAGGGATATGCTCGCAACAACCCCAAGCATAGCTAGGATAGAATACCTAGATATGCTGGACATTCCTTATGATTTAACCATACAGAAAGCAATGTGGAAAATGACACACCACCCACTCCTACAACCAAGGATAAGAGTAAACGCCTGGCGCTGTTTGAGAAGGACCTATAGGATGGCAGACCGCTCCAACTCCCTCCACAAAACATGTGCAGTATGTGGAGGGGAGGGATCCCTACATCACCGCCTAGAAACATGCCCCCCAACCAAAGCTATATGGCAAGAAGTCACACGCCTACTCAAGATTCAAAACTAACAGGAATTCTTGATATCAAAGAGTATCTTCGTGCTCCTGATTGAGTCACCAATCCCATCTACCCTCCACTCCCTAATAATACCTATTGCAATGTGGACAATACACACAATTGCATTAGATGCATTCAAGGGCACGGTCCCAACCATTCATGGGATTAATAACAGATTCCATGTCCACTTACTAGAGCACTTCCAAGCCTGGCTCTATGGATATATGAGACCAAGACAAAAAGCGCTCATAGAATCATGGTTCCCACTCTGGTTCCTCCACACAGACTCTTCCTTCACACCTGCTCCATAGCAGTGGAAACCCCCTCAGAGTAGTGCACCAACCCCCCATACCTGGCAGTCCCGCTGGCAACAGGGGTAACTTGAGTACCCTGGGGTGCCCAATTTTTATATTTCTTAGTTATTCTCTTAGTTTCACATATATTTGGTTATGTCTGTCCCCTGGTCAGCTTACCTCAGTTAAATAAAAATAGATGGCAATCAGTAAATTTAACTTAGAATGAGCAATAAAATCAACTTTAAGTTTAATAAAATGAATTATTAATATATTTATTTATGGGAATATATATATGATATACATACAGTAAGTTTTATTTTTTATAGAGAAATAGTGAGGGTTCAAAAAGGGTATATAAATATAGGAATTTTTTTAATAATATCAGAAAAATATCTACTTATAGAATACACTAATTTTTTGGGAAAAAATGAACTGGGGGAAGTTTTTTTTGGGAAAAAAGAACCTCCTCTAAAAAAGGCACTAAAAAGTATGAAATGGTTGAGAAATTTAGCCTCCTCAATAAAACCCATTTTGAAGTTTGCGCCATCTTCCAACCTGACTTTTAGAATTTTGCTCACAAATACAAATTATATCTTATGTCTGGATTGGGACCAAGTGTAAACTATATGCAACTTAAAATATACAGTGCTGAGTATATATATTATAAATGTCTATTATAAGTCAGTTTAAATATGGCGCCAACTTCAAAAAGGGTTTTATTGAGGAGGCATAATTTCTTGATTATAGTTAATCTGTTGAGATGTTCATGAGAAATGACCTCAAAATATGCTAAGAGTGACTCTGGTAATCTGACTAGCTAGATTTCCAAACTTATGTATCTCAAAAAAAAAATTCCAGCAGATTAAGATTACAAATGCTATTTTCTGCCCTTTCTTGATTTAGATGCTATAGTCATTTAGGATGCCAAGTAATACACTGATCTCCTGGTGACCTGACGAGATTATTCCAAGAGCAGTATATGGGTCAATCTTTAAGCAATGCCAAGGGAATAGACTTCCCAAGTAGTCATTCAGTTAGCTTCATTCTCATTTGAGTGGACATAATGCGTTTTTCATCAGGATATATTACAAAAATATTTAGAAGCCTTGAGGGGATACTCTTATTCTCAATAATGGTGGCTGGTGAAGAATAATTTCTTTGGCATATTTGTTGATAATGGATAGGTACTATTCCATTATTATAAACCACATTGAAGAAGTTGTTCAAATTAATGAGAGAAGTCAAAATCTCTCTTTAGTAGTGAAGTGGTATTGTTTGACCTAGAATAGTAAAAGTGTTCTCCTCATAGTCTAAAATGGAACCATAAAGCTTGAGGAAGCAAAACTAACAAGAAAATATATAGTTACTAAATAGCACTATAGCATGTTCACTAACCTGCATTGAGCCACCCTCATTGATAATGCACTATATGCCCCTTTATCATTGTACTCATAGGCCCAGGAGTTCCATATTATCTATGGCGAGCCACATTGAAAGTTATATTCAATTTTTTGTTAACTGACTAGATATTTCATTCATGGGGGTGCCTTTGTTGACAATGGCTAAAACCAAAACCTTCTATGTGAATATCAGTAAAATTACAATCAGAAAAGTTGTAAACTTCCATTTATTGCAAGAATGGAAGGGGTGGCAACTTGATTAATCATAGTCTTAAACTTTTCTCCTAAATAATGGAAGTGAGTAATCAGGGTTTAAATTGGTAATGCAACTTTAACTCCTTGTTGAGGCTGTAAGCCTTGAGATTTCTCAGTATCTACAAACTGGTTGTGCTTGGCAATTTGTGTGACAAAAGTTTTAGAGACAACTTCTTGTCTTTCTTGCTTCATAGCTGCTTGCTGACTCCTGGTAATGACTAAAACTGTAGAAGTGTCTAGTAAAGTTTCATTGATAGGAGGATAAATCACATCTTTTTTCAAAATTCTGAGATAAGACTGGATGATGACCAGCAGTAGAGCGTCCCTCTTCTAATTCTATAGTTCTTAACCTGTCTGTCATGACATTAGATGGTCACAAGATTTACCCCAAGACGTTGTTTATGGCAGGGGGCAGCATAAATCCATTTTGATTCAAAGATCCAAGTTATTTGGTTATGGTATGGCTATTTCTGAAATTTTTTTATGTCACGAAGAGCTCTCTTTGGCCCCTTTATTACCTTCATAAAGCTGCGGGTTTGGCTGGTTCAAATTTCACATTGGGTGGTCCAAATATGCCTTCACGACTTTTCCGGTATTCATTAATGGATGCATATCCAAATCCTTTACAAGCGCTAGTAGCAAATGATGGTGTATCTCTGGGTATCATTTTTTTATTATGGATTGCGATGTTGATGTCAAAGTCTACCATGGCTTTTAGCACACAGAAGTACCTGGCCTGAGAATAAAATCAAGTAGTAAATTCAGTAATAATTTCCTTTTTTTAAAACTTAAAGGTCATTTAATCAGTATTTTAAGTGCTAAGCATTTGGGACTTCCAAACTCTCATAGGACATCGCCTTCTACATCAGCAAAGGTTCATTTTTCTCAGGTAAGTATAAATAGATTTCTCAACTCTGGTCACTTTAAGAATCATTCTTTTAGTAGATTTAAAAAGTTATCAGTTTAGACATGTTATTTAAACAATTTCTATAATGATTGTTTTCCCTTGCTCTTTAAACTTAGGATTAATTCAATTAGATTGTTTGAATATTGGATAGCAAACAACAGATCTAGATGACATTGAAGCAGTACTAGTCCAACTAGTGCTAAAAAATCTAGTGCTAAAAAGAAGCATTACTAGTATGAGGCCCTGGGTTACTAAAATGAGGTCAACTCAATTCAGGACCTGGCGTCTCTTCAGAAGGGGGAAAATAATAAAGTCATACTGAATAATTAGGCTGATACAATGTATCTTGTGTAGGCTCTTTTTTTAACATTCAGAAAATCCCAGTTATGACCGCTGTAAAATAAATGGTGCTTTGGCGCACTTACAGCACCAAAGCAGACTAACTTTGAGTAGGGAGAGGTTTGGTGCACCAACAGTGCCAAAATATTCCTACACTGAGTTAGTTATGCAAAGTTTGAATTGTGGTTGGTCTGACCCAACCACGCAAAAACTCCTCAAAACTGGATACTTAAAAAAGACCAACAGGTAAGCAAGGTATGTGAGCCCTGAAACAACCTATATTTTTATTCAGGTGATAAAAATGGACCTGATGAACAAAGCTTTTCAGGAGTACTGACAATGCTCCCCAGTAGGGAAAGCTAGGAGTAAAATCCAAAGTTAGCTTCAGCATTGGCGTGCATGATTTTTTAATGGCCGCCCTTTGGGGGCCTCACCTGAATCATTGATTAGGCTTGTATGAGCCTAATCTATAATTTGGATGAGGCACAACACAGTGCCCAAGACTGACCAAACCAAAAAATTTTAAAACGTTCCAACTTGGATTTGGAAAATCCAGACCTAAGTCAAAATGCAACAATTGAGACTAACTTGATTTTTACATTCTTCAAAAGATTCTTCTCCAAATAACTCTGGTTCTGCACTATTGTTTAACAAGAAACCCCACATTTACCATCATAAATCTCGCTTTCAATCTGTTGTTCTCAGGTGGTGTAATTCTTCTTTTATCAAAGGCATTGCTTAAATTTGTCATAATTCATTGAGGTATCTCTGCATGATACATATAATAGTATGCTACTTATCATATTCAGTCTTGTAAACATTCTCCATGTTATGAAGTATGAGAACTTGCGATATAATTCATTGTCTAACTGTAAGAGATATCTGCTAGACTGTTGAGGTAACCGTATTAATCCTTTTAATCTCTCAAATCACATCGCATTGCTTCTTATTGGTTTCTGATTTTTTGTAACTCAGTCAGGAGGAGTTGGTGGTCTGAATGTTGCATCTTAGTGGGTATGCAGCCACTTTCATTTCATGTTGCGTGTATTGTTTGGTTTCCTCAACCATTTCAGCTGGTCCATAACGTCCTAAGAGTGACATTTTTTATGTCTAACTTCTTCTCCAAATAGAGTTATGGCTTGTAACAAATTCATTGGTAACCCCATAGTTATTGAATTTTAGGCTTTTTGTTATGCTCGCTGGTGCATTTTGCACCTAAATATAACAATAATTCCGCAGAAGAAGCTATATTTTTTACTGATAGAATATTTGCTTCAGGGGATTTAATAGACCACTTACCTTAAAATTATAAACTTTTAAATAATAATAAAGATTGTTTTTTATAAATTTTTTTATTTGTTTCAACGCTAGGGTCAAAAAAGAACCCCTAATAATATGTCACTGCTTAGTAATCAAACAATATGAAGCTCATGGTGCGAGGGCCAAGAAATTCATTGTAACTTACAAGCATCTGAATTAGGGAATAATGGTTTTGACCTATTGGAACTCTCAATTATCAACTCGCTTCAACGGAATGGCTGATGCAGGGTCAATACTGGGTAGGACAAGTCCTTTAGGTAAAGATTTAATATATTTAACTTAATCATTAGGTGGGAAAGTATTTGCATCTTGTGGGACCCCCTCCAACACTATAAAAGGGGTGGTCTCCGCCTAAATGTTTGAAGTAAACTGTAAATGGGCCAGGGAGGAACCTCAGACAGACTCCTTTGATTCTGCCACATGGTCAGTGCAATCTGACTACCTGAATTTGTGCTATTTGCCTGAGAAGTATTTAAAAAATTATTACCCCAATTTGATGGTTTCCACCAAGAATAGGCCAGGGTCTTTTAGCCAATAGTATTTTTATTTACCTCTAAAACGCTCTTCTCACAATAACTGACTTGTAAAAGTCTAACATTACTTCTTTAATAGTGGTATGAGGTTAATAAAGGTGTAAGAACTGGCCATGAACCCGGTTGATGGTAACTCCAGAAGCAAAGTTTGATGGAGTATTTATCCCCTCGCTTACATGTGATTATGAAAAGTCTCTCCCAGATAGAACCAAGATTATCACTCCTAGGGGTAATCCAATTGTGTTAATACAGTAAAAGTCTGAGTTTGGAAAGAAGGAAGAGGGGCCCAGCTCTCATTAGCAGCTTGAACTTCTTTATTGACAGTCTTAGCAAAGTTAGTCATAGCCTCTGATTGAAGTCAGATGATGTTCTGGGCCATCTTTTTCATGGATTGTTCAGGGTCAGTCCATTCAGAGAAATTTTCTTTGACTAATAAAGCTGTCACCCCCAGTTCTCACCCATACAACACATAGAAAGGGGATTTTTAGAGGATGCAATTGTAACTAATATGATAGGCCATGAGCGCGCTGGTAAGTAGAGATCCCAGTTGAGAGGGTCTGAATTGGCCATTTTGCAGAGAATAGAGACCAGGGTTCCATTAACTCTTTCTATGGCCCCATTTGTGGATGGTTTGTAGGGGGCTGAAAATAGTTGTGTTCCCATGGAGGTGGCGAGGACTTTATCAGTTGGAAGGGTAAAGTTTTTTCCATTGTCACAAAGGAGGACCTGAGGGCAACCATGTCACAGTAGGATATTTTGACGTAAGAAGATATCCGTGGCTTTGGCAGTCTGAGAGGGGATAGCAACAGCTTCAACCCATTTGGTAAAGTGGTCAATTCCAACCAAAATATACCGATTGCCCCCATTAGTCTGAGGGAGAAGACCTACCACATCCAAACTTATGGTGTGAAAGGGTTGTTGAGGCGTCATAGGTTGGTACTGATAACGGGTCTTAATTGTTTTTTACAGGTCAGACAGGCATCCAGGACTTCAGCTATGGTCTCCATGATGCCCTCCCAGTAATACCACTCTTTAACCCACTCATAGGTTTTTTGGACTCCGCCATATCCCCATGATAGTGTGAGACTCCAGGATTACAGGTACTCGCTCTGATGGCCGGAGATAGGGCAACCAGTTTACTCCTAATTTCTTGTATAACTTCCCACTCTCCACCTTGGTGTTGCTGGAATGCCAAGATATCATCTTCTGTACTGGTTCATCTTCATCATCCCATGCGTCAGGAGTCATGAGGAAATTATGTAACCTCTTAGCTTCATTAATTTCTCAGTGAATAATAGGCATTCACATTGACCCATCTACATTCATATGGCAAGTTCCTGCCCAGTGCTCAATGGTCATGTCATAGTTCTGGAGCTTCAAAGCCAGCAAGCCATCCATCCAGTGGGTTCCTTCATATTTTGTAACCACTTCAAAGAGGCGTGGTCAGTAATCATTTTGAACAACGTCCTATATAAGAAGGGGTGGTAGTACTTGACATCAAGCAAGATAGCCAGGCACTCCTTCTCAGTGACACGGTAGTTGCATTCAGCTTTTAATCATTTTGCTGGAGTAGGACATAGGATGCTCGACCCCATTCACATCCAATTGAGCTAATATAGCCCCAATGCGTAGTCAGAGGCATCCAGGAACAGTATGAAGGGCTTGTTATAGTCAGGATGATGTAGGATTGGCTGTTATTGCAATAGCTTCTTCAGGGTCTAAAACGCAAATTTTCTGTTCAGTACCCCAATGGATGGAGTGTTTTTATCCAAGAAACGTATGAGGGGCTCACTGAGCTGGGAGAACTTGGGGATGAATTAATACTAATACCCCATCATGCCTAAGAATACCTATATGTCATGAAGGGTTTTGGGCGCAGCATTTTTGATATCGCTAACCTTATCCATTAGAGGTTAAATCACATCTTGAGAGATAGCATGTCCGAGGAAATCCAACTTTTTATGGAAGAAGGAACATTTAAAGGGCTTTAGCTTGAGGTTAGATGCCTGCAACAGTTAAAAAACACTTTTAGGTAAAAGAGGTGTTCATTGAAGGTTTTAAAAAGTGGTCATCAAGATAGACAATCAAAGCTCAGTGTGAGATTCTGGAGAATATGATCCATTGCCCGCTGAAAAGCATCTGGCACATTGCACAACCCCTGGGGTAACCATGTTGGTGAAATAGGCTTCACTTTAGATAAGGGCGCACTTCTCCTGATCCTGAGGAGAAAGGTCCATCTGCCAATACCCACTAGCCAAGTCCATGGAAGAAAAGTACTTGGACACATAGAGTTGGGCCAGAGCGTCATCATTTTGAGAGATAGGGTAGCTTTCCTTCTTGGTGAGGTTGTTCAGCTTACAGTAGTCCATAACTACCCAATTTCCTACTTTTTCATCTTTATTAGTAGAAGAGGAGATGACAAGGACTCTGGTATGGCACCAACAACCCAG
This sequence comes from Massospora cicadina, assembly GCA_022478985.1. NCBI lineage: Eukaryota > Fungi > Entomophthoromycota > Entomophthoromycetes > Entomophthorales > Entomophthoraceae > Massospora > Massospora cicadina. The sequence continues at coordinate 85,204 of JAKSZP010002980.1, forward strand.
CGTCCAGCAGCTGTTTGAGCTCCATCCGCATCTGTAACTTCTCAACTTTGTATCTTTTGGTAAGGTTTGGAGCAGATGGGTCGAGCCTCTCCAACATCAATATTATGAGTTTAACCCTTCATGTGCCCATAGTCAGTGTCATATTTGAAAAAATAATCTCTATAGGTCTCAAGTAGAGTCTGGACTTTGTCAAGCTCCGCTGGGGTTAGTTCCTCAGAGATATGGACAGTAGAAAACGTACATAATGATTTGTCTGTGGGTGAGCCCATATCAGCCATAGACCCAATACAGTGAACTTGTTTAATGTCCTCAATAGGAACCAGCAGGCCTCTGCCAATCTCCTGATGCTCCTTGACGCTCATGTCCTTCTTGGTGAGATTTATCAACAGGAGATTGATTGGCCGCTGACAAGCTGGGTCCAATACGCCTGGTAATGCTCTGGGCTATAATGGACTAACACCCTCAACGCTGGTTAGATGCAATAAGAAGTCGTGGGGGATTTGTAGGGTGATCTTTATGTCAACTACCCTTTATTCGCCAGCCTTGATGACTACCTTTTCAGAAGTATAAAAAGGAATACCCTCTAGAGCGTCCACTGAATCAGGCAGCTTCTTTTTTATTCACCCTGTCGTCATGTACTGTAGTGGTAAGGCAGAGGAGGAGTACTCGACGGTGCAAGCATATTTTTTTATTATTCTCATCATTAGTCAGAACTAGAGGAACCTCGTAGTTAAGAAGGGAGAGATACCCTGATTTAAGTTGATAACCCCTTCATATTTGAGCATGAACTGGGTGCAAATGAGTAGATCATAGGTAATGTTGGCCTAGGCCAACGCTGGGGCCAACAAGATGAGCTTTCCTAAATGAATGGCAGAGAAGAGTATGCCTTAATGTCATGGGTATTGTTTGGCCTGCAGTTCCAAATTCTTGGTCATATTTAAGATCAGAGGCTAGCTTAATTCCTATGAGTTTATTTGACACAACGTTCACTGGGGACCCAGTTTCAAGGATATCCCTAACCTGCACTCCATTAATGACAACCACCACTTTGGTTAAGGTTCTACCCAAGTTGGGGGATAGATAGAGGATCTCCGTTAAATGGAGAGTAGAGGTAAGCCTTTTGGCAGTTTCATGGTATCTCTCTTGGATTAACTGCAGGGTATGATCACACTGGGTAGATTAGATCAGTGTGGCAATGAGCTGGTCAGCTTCACTGGTAGTGTCAATATCCTCATATTCTCTTACCACTTGATGGAGATAAGTTTAATGTGGGATTTTAGACATATCCAGCTCTCTGGGTTCAACCTATTAGTTATCTCCACCTCACCTGGGGCTCCTAAGACATAATGACCTACATCTTCACAACCCCCTTCAGACTCTTCATCAGAGGGGTTATCAATGCACATCATGAATTCATTGGTTGTGAGATAAATTAAGAGCTTCTTTTGTTGTAGGATAGATCATGGGGCACTCATCTACCATTTTGGCTAATGGAGGAGATGCTGTAAATGTTGCAGCTCTACATATAGTATTCGATGTAGGGGATTTGGGCTGCCCCATGGCTACCAGTTTTGAACTAGAGTTGGCCAGAGGAGCGTGTGAGGATGATAGAGGTAGCGTCTTGGAAGGACGATATGGTGAAACTACTAGGGAAGGCCGCTCTGAAGAAAATGAGGGGCAAGGCAAAGAAACCACTGCCTTCACCAACTGGCTTTTTTGAGCTGAAGACGAAGTGGAGCACAGCCCCATCAAAGCCATTATCCTCTGACTATTTTCACAGGATGGAGAAGAATTTTGTGGTGGCAATTCTGTAGGAGCAGGTTTTCAGAGGGAGACAGCTGGTAGAAGAGGCTAGGGTGGTCGGATTGGATGCTTGCCTCAGAGCTTCTTGGGTGGGGTCTAATTCATAGATGTCAGCCACCGCTAGCAAGGCCTCCTTGTTATCTTGTCCATTTTTGGAAAGAGCGTCTAACTGAAGATATATGTATCACCAAGGATGGACAGGATGCTAATCTGGCGAAAATACCCGCAATGGCATCATTTAATGGTAGCATCTTAGTGAGCAGGAGATGTTGGGCTGCACTGTAAAACCAATAAACAAAAGTGACAACTGATTCCCCTTCAAGTAGAATTAGGCGCATAAACGCCTGATTTTTTCCTACATAAGCTCTGTGTGATCCAAATTCTTCAATGAGCGCGTTTTTTACCTCTGCTAAAGTTTTAAGGGTGGCCATATATGGTATATCACCAATTTGGTGAAGCAGCTAAGACATGGGAGTATATGTTTTAGTTTTTGGGGATTGGTTGTCCCTTCCATAGCAGCCTCATAGACAAATAGAAATGAAGCAATGCTACCCTCACCTGGGGTAAATTTTTCTCTAAAAGGGGGTTTGAAGATAATGGGAGCAGCCTCACAAGAGGCTTGGGAAACGCGCTGTTCAAGAGTATTAAGTCAAGACAGTGCGCTGGCTAGCTACTGGGCTAAAGCATCTAGCTGAGGTTCAGTAGTTGAGGGGAGGTTGTGAGGGTTAATTACTCTAACTCCCTCCATTTTATAGTGTTTTGTGGTGTACTACCCCCTGTAGTGAGCACCACTTGTTGGATTTTAGGCTTTTTGTTATGCTTGCTAGTAAGTTTTGAACCTAAATTCCAACAATATTTCTGCAGGAGAAGTTATATTCTCTACTGACGTAATATTTAATTCATGGGATTTAATAGACCACTTATTCTTAAAATTAATAACTTTTAAATTAAAATATAGGCTGCCTTATATAAGTTTTTAATATTTGCGATGGTAGGGTAAAAAAAGAATCTCAATAATATGTTACTGCTTAGTGATTAAACAATCTGAAGCTCATAGTGCGAGGGCCAAGAAATTCATTGTAACTTAAAAGCAACTAAATTAGGGATAAGGGTTTTGACCTATTAGAACTCTCAATTCTCAGCTTGCTTCAACAGAATGGCTGATGGAGGGTCGATACTGGGTAGGACAGGTCTGTTATATAAAGATTTAATATATTTAACCTAATCATTAATTGGGAAAATATTTGCACCTTGTAGGACCCCCTCCAATCCTATAAAAGGGGTGGTCTCCGCCTAAATGTTTGAAGTAAACTGTAAGCGGGCCTTGGAGGAACCTCAGACAGACTCCCCTAATTCCGCTGCATGGTCATAGCAATCTGACTACCTGAATTCGTGCTATTTGCCTGAGAAGTATTTATAAAAGTATTACCCCAATTTGAGGGTTCCACCAAGAATTGTCCAGGGTCTTTCAGCTGATAGTATTTATATTTACCTCCAAAGGCTCTTTTCACAATATTGGAGTTTGTAATTGTCTGACATCAGTTGTCCATGGCTTGTATCCTATGACTAACATGTTCCAGTTCAGATTTATCAATAAGTTCTACCAGCCGTTGCAAAAATTTGCATGCTAAGATTATGTTTGTTATTAACGTCTGAAAGATACACTGAAAACTGGCTTCTAATTTCCTAATAAATTCCTGCAGTGCTTCCAAGGTTTGCCAAAAACAGTTGCTTTTCTATAATTTAAGAATTATGGACCAAATGATCTTTAGGAATTTGTGCAGTAATCTGAGATACTTATCATTATATTGTCACATATGAGCTAGGTTACTAGCTTGTTGTAGCACTTGACTATGTCTATAAGTTCAAAAATACTCTTTTAAGATTAATCCTATCCTTATTCAGCTGATGATAAAATAAGGTGGATAATAATTCAGATTGTTTGTGTCATAATAGATAAAATCCCCAAAATAACATTTATCCAATATGTATCATCTACTACGTGGTGAAAATAAAAGTATAATAACCTTTAAAATGAGGGAAAATGAAAACAATCTTACTCTAGTGCAAATTGATTAGGATAAAAGGGTTGACATAGAAGATAAAGATTTGTTACCCTTGCCATCTCCCTACTCCTGAGTCAAATCATCATATGATTTATAATATCTTTTTGCTACTACAGCCCCTTGTATTGAGAACCACTTATGTAACGCAAGGTCTTTTTACAAGCTGCATCCAAAGGTCAATAGTTGGCTCAACCCAACTTCTTACTTACTAGTAAAAAGTCTACAAAGTAGGATAACTAATCTTTTGTACAAAAATATGTGCCAAATAATTTAACAATTAAATGCAATATTGAAAGTAACAATACTCCTTTATCTAGATTAGTTAAGCAATGTTCAAATTTATATTTAAATTTATTCAAGGTAAGCCGACCAGGGGACAGACATTACCAATACAAAAATAACAACTGAACACACAAACTAAACGCCCTAAATGCGTGACAAGACACCAAAACAAAAAGAAAAAAATAAACCTACCAGGTGTAGCAGTTATGAACCGCTTATCCCACCATGGTGGAGGGGGAGGGGGATCAGGCGGATTATCAATTTCATCTCCACAAATTAAGAGGCGGATCAAAGCTGAGAGCAAAGGGGTTGGGGCATTGCAGGATGTGGATCAAGGCAAAATAGAAAGTTGTTAACTTCATTAGTAACAATCTGGGCCTGGAGCATAGCCTTCAGGAATTTGGTAACATGGTGTTTGGCTTGTATGCATGCATTGGGAAGCTGGGAGAATTTTGTGATATTGGCTCTGGCGATGTGCATGGTGGGGGAAAATTCTGCCAGTGCAACCACTTGCTTGATAGCAGAGGTGGCAGTTTCCCTTAGTCGTTCAATTTTTATTTTTGCAACCTCAGGGAAATTGGCGGGGTAATTAATTAAATTTAGCCTCTCAACAAGTTCAGTGACAGATAGTGCCACAGCTTTGCGGAGATGGCGGCTATCAGGAGAGGCCACTGCAGCTTCAGCAAGTTGATGGTCACTCAAGAATAGGGTAGCGGTGGGTTTAAGGACATATTTCTTATGTGGGAATGGGGCATCGAAATCTGAAGGTAGATATGGTTCCAAATTAATTGGAAAGTTGGGAGGTGGGACGATTTCCCCAGAATCAGTTAATTCATCCAATAAGTCCCAGGGATTTTGGTTGAGCATGATTGATTTGGAGGGACATGGTTTTGGTTGGGTAAGTTTTGGGGCGTAAAATTAATTGAATTGAATTTGGGTCCAAACCTTCTCCTGATTGGGTATATTATGAGAAATTAAGACGGCTTGGGCTTTGGTTGCAAAGGTTTTGTTGATTTTTGAGCATTCATCTGGAGGGGTGAGGGCAGCCAAAATCCCCATTCAAACGCTGTTTGTGTGGCCTCATGTGTGGGCTTGGCGGATTCTGCTTGTTTTTAAATTGTAGCTACAGTTTTTTGGAATGATCCAACTCATAGCAGAGGGGGCAAATGGTGCAGCTGTTGTCAATACAATCCCAAAAGAAGTGATCTGGTGCAGATGGGATATGGGCACGTGGTGGGATGTGCTGGGCTATGATTGGCTGGTGGGGGGTAATGGTGGCCATTGCCTGTGGTGCCACTAACCACTCAGCTCCTCTTGGGACCAGGAAGTGGAGAATGGGGTTTGTACCATATTTGGACAGCCCATCATCAATTCTACATAGAGTGTTTGATGGGGAAGGTGCAAAGGAAGGTTTGCAAAGTTCACCACCATTGTGGTGTTACTGGGGAGGCGTGTATGGGTTGTGGTAATGGGTGTGCTTTATATATTAATGGCTTAGTTGCTGCAGCAGCTGCGCCTTCTTCAGTGGGAAAACCAATATCAAAATAGCCCTTATAAGGGCGGAAGTCAATAAATCCCGCTGGTGAAAATGTGGACGTTGCCAGACCAATTATTGCTTTGTTGGCATATGGGAAGGGACACCCATATTCAACTCAGAGGCAAAAAGTGAATATTGGATTAGGGTAGGGCAAGTGGGGGTAGGTTGTGTGGACTCATGCTAAGTGTAATAATAAGTCCCTTGGAGGGACAAATCATCCCAGTGCATTAGGAAGACTGGATGATCCAGTTCGCATGCATTTGCCTGCTGGGTGAAAACGCTACCAGGTGGAGCTCTGCTGCCCCACGCTGTGAAGCAGGTGGCGGATCTTCTGACATAAATAGAAAACTGATATGGTGTGGGTAACAATGGAAAATTTGATGGATGCTTTTAACAAATTCGCTCAAAAGTGATGTCAAGCGGAAAGAAAAGTGTAGTTAAGCAATGTTAATAGTTTGAATCACTCCATCAAGAATTTTCTGATATCTTGAGATGAGGATCTTTAACTATAGTAAATAGTGAAAATTTAAGAAAATTTATTAACTAAAAAAGGATTTGATTAGGGCATCATGGGTTCAGATATAAGGAACCCAATTTAGGGTAAACTTATAGTATAAGAGTTGGGATTTTATCATGACTTTGATTTACAAAAAGGGGATTGTCAATGACAATTTAACACTTGGAATCATATACCACTTCCTATTATAAAATTATCCACCACATTGATTAGCAATTAATGTACATGAGTAAGACAATTACATGTCTGATATATAAAAAAAGAGTGGTTTGGAGGTAAACGATAAAATATTAACTAAAAGACCCTGGTCATTCACGGTGAAACCCCTCTAATTATGGTAACACTTTCACTAGTACTTCTTGTCCAAATACCATGAGTTTGGTTAGTCAAATTGCACTGACTATGCGCCAAATTCAGGGGAGTCCATCGGAGATTCCTCCCCAGGCCACATCTAATTTAGTTTATTCTATCCCATGGAGACCATCCCCTTTTATAGGCTTGAAGGGGGTCCAGCAAGGCGGACATATTTTCCCACATTCTAATTGATCTAAATTTGTTAAATCCCTTCCTCATGGTTCATCTTTCTGGCTTTCACTTCCCCATCTTCCCTCACACTGAAGTGAGGCGAGTCTTGTTTGATCCAATAGGTCAAATCCCAATATTCCCTATTTTGAACATTACTAAGCAATCTGAACTTCAAGCCTCAATGTTTAATATTAGCATCGACTTTTTAAGAAGGTTCACTATTAATCCCCTCACCGCAATTAATAAAAAAAAACTTATAAAAATCTAACTTTTTTGTAAATTAGTTTTTATCATTTTTAGTATAAGTGGTTTGGGAAAATCCCTATATTGATTAATTCAACAGTAGAGAGTGCTACATCTCCTGCGGAATTATTGTTGGCATTTTAGGTGAAAAACACACCAGTGATCACAAAACCCCTAAAATACAACAAGTGGTGCTCACTACAGGGGACCCTGTACAACACAAAACTCCTGTTCAAGAATGACATCTGTGCTGGAACCAAGGATGGCTGCTTTAAAGCAACAACTAGCAAGTTCTTTTTCTCAATTCAAAAGGCTTGAGCAGCACTCTATTCCAAAACCACCTTTCAGAGATATTTCATCACAGGTAAGGGCAGTATGGCCTCCATCCTCTTCGTTTATAAATTTTGTTATGAAAGGAGCAATTGACCAACAAAAAACACAGTACATCCTTCCTTGCTTGAGTCACCTAGCTCAAGAAATAATGGTTCCCACCATGATCAACCTCAGCACATGGTCAGAGATTAAACAAGCGCTTATTGACAAATCTGGCTCCCAGAAGAGTTTACAACGACAAAAACAGGCCTTTATGTGCCTTAGTCTGCAAGAGGAGGAATTGATCACCTCTTTTGTTGAGCGATTCTATAGGAAAGCTCAACCTCTGCTGTTAGCCAAAATGCTACCTCTTTATGACGCCATTGCTGCCATTATGAGCGGTTTGATGTATCACCCTTCTATAGCTTGGCAGTTTATCTCTGTAAAGTGCCACCTCTGGACTATCCGAGATATCAAGAAGGCTCTGCTGGAGGTTGCATATATGTATAACTCTGAATTTACTACAGGTGTTGGGTCAACCCCCCAGTTGTTGACCATTGAGAATTATTTAACCGTAGCCCCGCTAAAAGAGGCTATGATGATCCCTATGGGCCCCCCTATGCTGAATACTAATTTGAATCCAGAGCCTGCAGTGCAGCTCAAACCTGATCTTCCTCTGCCCAGAAAACCTGAGGTTCTCAAGCCAGTGAGTCAGAGTACATCCTCATCAATGAGGTCGCGCTTCCTGCCCCCACCTTGTCACCAAGTTTATCTGTTATCAGACAATGAGCCTCTACAAGTGGTCCCAACGCCTGCTCCTAAGCGTAAACCCCTCTCTCAGGTGACGGTCACCTCCCTAATAATGGGTTAAATGACCAGGTCACAAAAGCTGATCTGTCTGTTTCCCCAAGGCTTACAGACGCTGATCAACATAAAGCTAGCGTAGTTAAAGCGCCCACTTCCACAAAGCTATCTCCTCCAGCCAACTCTAATCCTAAGCCTGCAGTCATGGGGCAGCCCAAGCTTGTCCCTTCTAAGGTAAAAGTTAAAGCCATTACACCTCCAACGCCTCCCCAAAAGTTGGTGCAGCTACTATGCCCCCTTAAAAAGTCAAAAGGTTAGATGAGCGCCAAAAAGCCCTCCCCTGTGAGGAGATCAAGCTAGTTTCTCATCCCCCTCTTAACAACTCGTTGAGGTGCATTGACAATACCTCTGATGATGAGTCTGAAGGGGGTCGTGAAGATGCAGGGTATGTTGTCTTGGGAGCCCAATGGGAGTGCATATTCCGGATAGGGTGAGGCATGAAAGAACTGATATAGCCATGATACCATGACAAACCTATCTCCAACAGATGTTGAGATTTTCAGAGGTGATTGATATTGCCAGTGATGCTGACCAGCTTATTGGTACAGAGATCCAATCTACCCAGAAGGTTCATATCCTTCAATCTATTAAAGATAAATACCCTTCGATGGCTCAACGCCTTACCTCCTCTCTTCATTTGAAGAAGGTTCTCACCCTCCCCCTATTTTTGGTAGTATGATAACCAAGGTAGAGATTGTCATAAATAAGGTTCAAGTTCAGGCCATCCTTAATATGGGTGCTCCAGTGAATGTAGTCTCTTCAAAGCTCATCAATAAAATTAAGTTTGCGCCCAACCTGGTCTATCCTCATGAGTTTGGAACTGAAGGGCCCAACAACACACGAGCTATTGGAGCCTACTCTTCTCTACCCATACGTATTGGGAAGCTCCTCCTGTCTGCCCCCGCTGTGGCATTGGAAAATAATACATATGACTTTCTCATTGGCATGAAATTCTTGTTTGAGTATGACGGAATTACAACATGAAACAGGGATTTCTCTCCCTTCTCAATTGAGAAATTACTCTAGTCTTTACAAAAGATGATCCTAAGAAGAAATAATACACATGCATAGTTGAGTATCCTTCTTCCGCCCTCACCCTTACTTATATCACATCGGGCAGAAACACAAAAAAGCTGCCTGACTCTATAGATGGGTCAGAGGGCATTCCATTGTATGCGTCAGAGGAGGTAGTAGTCAAAGCGGGTGAACAAAAGGTGATAGACACCAAAATTACTATGCAAATCCCCTGAAACTGCCTTCTGCACTTAAGAAGCATTGATAGAATAAGCCCTTTGAAACCTTTGGTGTTTCCAGGTATCCTCAACTCTGCCTACCAGTGACCTATCAATCTTCTGCTGGGGAATCTCACTAACAAGAAAATGGTTGTAAAGAAGCGTCAAGAGATTGGAAAAGCCCTACTGATTCCAATTGAGGACATCTGAAAATTCCATTATATTGGGTCTATGTTAGATATGGGGCTACATATGGATCAATTGATATGCGCTCTGCCACACGTTCAAATTCTGAGGATCTAACCCCCAAAGAGATTGAAAAAGTTCACTCTCTCCTGGAGTCCTATAGCAATATCTTCTCCAAATATGATACTGAATATGGACATATGAAGGGATGGACTCATACATCAATGTTGGTGATACGCTGCCTATTTGAGCTGAGCCTTATCAGAAATGTAAGGTTGAGGAGCTCCAAACTTGGATGGAGCTGAAACAGTTTCTGGATGCGTGGCCGCTGGTGACTTCTCAAATCCCTTGGTCATCCCCTCTCCTCCTCTTAAAAAAGAGAAGTGGAGGTCATAGGGTAGTTATGGACTACCATAAACTGAACAACCTCATAAATAAGATACCTATTCTATCCCACGCATTGCTGACGCCCTAGCCCAACTTTCCATCTCTAACTACTTTTCTGCCATGGACTTGGCTAGCGGTTATTGGCAAATGGAATTTTCTCCCCAAGATCAGGAGAAATGCGCTCTTATTTTAAGTGAGGGTCTCTTCCAACCTACCCAACTACCATAAGGGTTGTGCAATGCACCCACCACTTTTCAGCAAGCAATGGATCATATCTTGCAGTATCTAAAAATTAAGCTGCGTCATTGTCTATTTTGTTGATATCTAGGATTTTCCAGGACCTTTAATGAGCATCTTACCCACTTAAAAGCAGTGTGCTGATGCATGCAGGCTTCTAACATTAAATTGAAGCCATATAAATGTACGTTCTTCCAGAAAAAGCTGGATTTCCTAGGACACGCCATCTTGCAAGATGGGATTCAACCTTTACAAAATAAGGTCGCAGCTATATCCAAGATGCTGACGCCCAAAACCATCCGTGACATCCAGGTATTCTTGGTCATGATGGGGTGTTACCATCAATTCATCCCCAAGTTTGCTCAGCTTATTGAGCCCCTCTCCCATCTCTTAGCTAAAAACACTCCATTTCATTAGGGTGTGGAACAAAAGGCTGCGTTTGAGACCCTGAAGAAGCTATTGCAACAATAGCCAATCCTCCATCATCCTGACTATGGCAAGCCCTTTATGCTGTTCATGGACGCCTCTTATTATGCCATTGGAGCTATATTGGCTCAATTGGATGAGAATGGGGTAAATCACCCTATGTCTTACTTCAGCAAAATGCTCTCAAAATCTGAATGTAACTTCAGCGTCAATGAGAAGGAGTGTATTGCTGTCCTGCTCACTGTAAAACACTATTGCCCCTTGTTTGGATTCTCCCTGGATTAGGTAAAAGCCTTTTCCAGGGGTAAAATCAAAATAATCATACAAAGGGCATAATTTGAAGATGGCCCAATAATTAAGAATGGAGTTTGATTCAACTAGAGCCAAATTTGGGACTTTTCCCAAAGTATGCTGAATTTGGGCAAAATGTACATTTCCTATTCAATATCTAATCTCTATCCACTCTTTATCTATTCCCACATATCCTAGCATCGGGACTTTCCTACTGGTACCATGACACTACCCTTAAATATCCCTATTCCTATCCTTACAATCCTGATTCCTATCCTTATATTTTGAAGCACTTTAAATAATGCTAGATTATTCTAAATAAAATAGTTCCCATCAGAACTCTTATTTTATTTACTTTATTTTAATTTACTTTAATGGAAAACATCTCATCCAAGGCTGCTAACTTCAAAGTCCTGCCTTCAGATGATTGTGCCGCCAATGCTTCCTCCCTGGTGGCCCAACAAAATGGTGCTTTCTTCCAGGTCACTTCCAATTTGCACTATGAGGATATAGCCTCGACCTTGGACAATAAGAGTTTTCAATCCTCAGTAGGTACTCTGGACCCTGACCTTTTGGCATACCTACACTGGAATGGCTGAGATGCAATTATTGTGGGAAGTGATTTTACCAAGAAGAGCTTTACGTGTCCTAGAGAAGAAGGTCCTATACAGTTCAAAACACCAGGCCAACTCAAGCCCTTACTCGATTTAATGTATATGCCTGAAATAATTGAAACAGATGAAAAAGAGCAATATAGCCAACATCATAAAGTGAAGAGATTGAAAAAGGCATTACTTTATTATATTCAGGAAGCGAAATATAGCAAGGAAGAATGGGACAATGACTGAAGAGAC
>JAKSZP010002981.1:0-96686 GCA_022478985.1 Massospora cicadina
CTCAGAAACCTCCCCCAGGGTATTCACAACAACGGGAAAGGCTGCAATGGAGGAAGAGGGGATGGCCACAGAAGATTGGGTAGCCTTAGAGCGCGCATTCACCAGCTTAGCTGGAGAGGTAGGCACAGCAGCTTTAGTGAGCTTTTATGGGCTTATGATTGTTACACCTTACAGGGAGTTGATTCAATAGAAGGAGTGACAACCTTTATAATTCGCACTGAGGGAGCAGGTTTAGCAGGGAGGATAGGCACAGGTGGCCTCACTCCCAATGGTTCAACAGATGGATGCTCCTCGATGGTTAGATCCAAGGTTGTCACTTCAGCTTCATGTGGTGTGGCACATACATGGAGTTCGGCCACTTCAAACAAAGCCTCTTTAATGTCACGGAGATTTTTGGAGTGGAGTTTCACTGAGATGATGTGTCTGGCTAAAGAAGGTTGAGAGGCTAGCCCAGTTAACAGGACGGCGATGGCATCATCAAGGGTAAGCATGTTATAGGTGGACAACTTTTGCGCAGAAAGGTAAAAGCGTTCAGCAAAGGCAATGGTTGATTAACCTTTAAACATACTAAGGCGCATAAAGGCCTGTTTTTCCCTGTGTAGACTTGGTTGTGATCCGAATTCAGCCATAAGAGCCTCTTTCACCTCTGCCCAAGTGTATGAAGGGTTCATATTAGGGACTATCATCTCTTGTGCTAGATGGCTTAAACAAGGAAGGATGTGGCGAACTTTTTGCTTGTTTGTAGTGCCATCCATAGCGGCTTCATAAACTTACAGGAATTTAGCAATGCTCCCTTCCCCAGGGAAGAACATTTCTTTAAAGGGAAGTTTGTAAGGACGCTGTTCAAGCTCCTTAAGGCGGACTAAAGTATTAGCTAGTTGCTTTTCAAGAGCAACTACTTTTGTCATACAGGGGTACCCTGTAGTGAGCACCATTTTGTAGGAATCCATCTTAGTTATGCTCGCTTGGTACTACGCTGCTGGATCCCACAAAGGATTTTGATAAAATAAAAATTAGAAAACTTATAAACATTGGTTTTTATAATATTTTCAATATGAGCATAGGGGTAAAATGAGAAGTGATCCCTTTCCAATTTTCAACAATTAGAATTTATACTATTTTTAAAGGTCGGAGGGAATTTGGGGATAGGCTTGGAATAGCTTTGATGCTTTCTAATTTAGGTAATATGGGAGTCAATACTATCAGATCTTGGGGAGAGTTAGTTAATTTTGGGAAAACAGACGTTGGGGTTTTGGGGCAGAATATACCCATGTGGAAAAGTTTTTATGTACTGCAACCAATCACTGCTAAAGAAATTATTCTCACCTAGGGGGCCCACCACCACGCCTATAAAAGGGGGTGTCCCCGCGCAGGTGTGGTGAAGGACTTGGTGATGGTTGAGGAAAGTACCTTCCGCTGGTTTCCCTAAAGTCCATTGAGCAATCGGCGAAATCAAATCATTTATTTTGCAGAAAGTGCCCGTGCAGGTTTTGAACTGGTGTTACCCTAGTTCACAGGGTTCCACCAAGAAATAGCCAGGGCCTTTTGGCTGTTCTCATTGACATTTACTATTAAAATTGCTTGTAATGGCATTGGGGAATTGCAAATGGCCAACATTTCCCTTTTCTGGTGGAACTCAACCTAAAACATTCTTATTTTTGAGCTGCAAAGGTAAATGTCCGATAGTCTCCACCATTTGGTCTCAGTAGCATTGCTTCTTCAGTCACCCAAGTGCCTTTTTACTGCCCCATGCCCACAGTCATATTCCATTATAGGATAACTTTGGTTTGGCATAAATGGAATATTAAGGCAGACAATTTTTACTAAATTTCTTATATAGCGTTCTCTTCTTAATTTGAGTGTCTCAGGTCATTTTTTGGAGCTGGCATGGTTTTCAGGAATTTGCAACTCACACCGCTTGGCCAACCAATTAGATCATATAGTCAGTTTTACTTTGTGTCAGGGTAGCAAGTACTGGCATCCTCAAGTGACCATCTGCTTTTGATGAATCACTCCTGAGAGATGTAAAATTGTAAATTCGCTAGCTCTGCAGCCCTAGGGCCCATCTTGTTAACTGGCCGTCTTGTTCCTTCATTTGTTGTAGCCATCCAAGCAAAGAAAGGTCTTTGATGACAGTAAAATGGGTGCCATATATGTAGGGACAAAAATTCTTGATTGGTAAATAAACAGCCAGGCACACGTCTTTCATAATGCTATAATTCCGTTTGTCCTTGTTAAGGGTCTTTTTTAAGTAAGCCACTAGATGGTCAAATTGTTCATCATTGTGCTGAGCTAGGATGTCCCAATCATGACATCACTAGCATCAGCGGATAGCAAGAAAGTTTTATCAAACCGCAGATGCACTAAAATAGGTTTAGTGCAAAGGGTAGTCCTTAATTCCATATAATCATGTTCTTACTCAGGGTTGCCACTCAAAAGGCACAAACTTCTGTAGGAGGTAGACCAGGGGCTTCTTTAATTCAGCAAACCGAGGAATATTTTGATAGTAATAACTCGCCAGCTCAAGAATACTTGATTATCCTTAATGCTTTGAAGGAGGCATCCTCTTGATGGCGTCAACTTTATCTTGGATGGGCTGGACACCATCTTTTAAGACCTTACTCATGAGAAACTCTATTTCAGTTTGGGAAATGAGCACTTCATCGGCTTAAGCTTTATCAAGACCTTTCTTAAATCGTTTAAGACTTCCCAGAAGTGCTCCACATAACCGTTGAAGGCTCACAAGAAGACAGTGATATCATCAAGGTACATGAGGACACAGGATAATTTTCAATCCCTTAGTATTACATCCATGGCACGTTGAAGGATGGCGGGTGCATTAAAAAGGCCCTGGGTCATCCTCGTTGGCTCAAAAAGACCCTCATTGGCTATGAGCGCACATTTGGATTAATCTTTGGGGGCGAGCTCTACTTGCCAATATCTGCTAGCAAGGTCTATAGCGAAAAAATACTGTGATTCAGCAAGAAAGTGAATATTCATAGATTTGGGTTAATGGGATAACTAACCTTTTTGGAGATGAAGTTAAGCCATTAATAGTCCATCACCACAAGATGGCTGCCATCCTTCTTCTGAACTAAATGTAGGGGGAGCCCAAGGACTTTACAAAGGCACCAATACCCTAGCTTCATTTTAGTTGCTTGAGTTCAACAGACACCTGAGCCTCTCCAACTTTGCTTTTTCTGTAGGGATGAGACCAAATGGGGAGTGTCCCCAGTCTCCACATGATGCAAAACGCCATTAATTATTCTGAAATCGTAGGTAGAGGTTGAGAAGAGATCTGAATATTCATTTAATAAAGTCTTAGCCTGGCTTTGTTGCTCACTAGTGATATAATTCCCAATAAAGGTGTTGACTAAGGATACTAATGGGGAGGTTTCTAACACAAGATCTATGAACTTCTGAAGTTGCGTATGTCATTGATGGAATCTACAGGAAGGAGGCAAAAATAAGCGGCTTAAGTATTAGGCCCCAATACCCTAGATTTCTCTGTAAGGTTTCTCAATAACACCAATATGGATCCAGCATATGCGGGATCTAAGATTATGGGACAAGTTATGACCTCTTTACTGGACTGGTTATCCAAGCCCTTAATTTCAAGCAGTTTTCCAGAGAGAATATTGATATGAACCCAAGTGTCAATGTAAAAACTGGAAGTGTGGTGGTATAGTGGCCGTTTTAGGCAAAATAAATTGGCATACCTTCTTGCCCGTCTGCCGCAGGAGAGGGCATCCATATGTGAGAACTTCTTATATGATACATGAGGCAGTAAATCTGGCCTTCACTTTCTAACAGGTAATCCTGAGCTGTGACCTCCGTCTTGGCGCCATGGAAGCTTTAAAAAACTAGTGGGACCCAATGTCCCAGAAGAGACAAGAATTTCTCATCATTGTGAATGATAGCTGAATAATCCTGGAGAAACTGTGTTCCTAGGAGAAGGTCATAGCTCGGGTTGTCTAACACAATGGTAAAGGTATTCACAGAAAGCTTCCCAAAGTGAATGGGTAGAAAGGATAAGCCACAATGTATTGAGTTCATTGTGGCCTCACCGTGCCATATCCATGTAATAGGCAAATCTGGAGCAATTTTAATGCGCTTCAAATAATTTAGATAAAATGATATATAGGGGGAATCACTTTTAATAATAGCATGGACCAAGAATTTATGACTAATGGAAAAACAAGTAACTAAAATCCAAAACTGTGGAGGTTATTTGAGGACCATATGAGATTCATAAGAAGAAGAGTAAGCAGTATCAGGTTCTGCATTATCAATGAGTAGCAAATAATCTTCTTCTGGTACACAAACTCCAGATTTGTTAGAGGTCACTGATGGTTCTTGAGGCGGTACAGGGATGTCAGCATCAAGTGCCTCGTCATTCATGCTGTCAGCCCTTTTCCCACCCTCTTGGCAAGTCTATTCAAACGAGTCTTTGTGCTATGACGGAATCCAATGTAATAGGGGCATCAGGGTCAGGTATTCTTATGGTTCTTGGCAATGTGGAACTGAAAGTGACTGGAGGAGGTGGATGCGGTAGACTTGAAGTTCAAGATAGATGCATAGTTTCATTAAGTGCTTCCCTAATTTCCTTGATGCAGGTTAAGCTATTCTTCTGGTCAATTATGTGCATTTGGACCTCAGGATAAGATCCTAATGTGAAGATGACCACAGTTATGGCGTTGTTCAAGTTATTGCTACTAGTGGATACCAAAGGTTGTGCTTGGCCATAAGTTTGGCTGGCGAACTCCAGTGGACTTTCTCCTTAGCTCATCTGAATGCCCATATACGCCTGCTTCTGATTGGCCAAGGTTTTGTTGTTTCCAAATTTCCTGTATGAGAGTTGTATGGACCTGTTCCTAGGTAAGGCATTCCTTTATAATGGAAAGTCACCTCCCAGGCCGTACTATTTGAGCAGGAATGATTATGCTTCACCTTTTGCGATTCTGTGGCCTCCTCCATTGATCCTTCATAAGCATACAGGAAGGAGGCAATGTTTTCTGACCTGGGGTGAACTTCCTCTTGAAACTAAGCTTAAAGTTATTCATAAGAGGGGTTAAAAGATTATTGATGCCAGTAACTAGGGTAGGCTCAGAGATCTCAGAGTACGCACAGTCACAAGGGGCTTATTAATCCAATTGTCATCTTAATCCTTCTAAATCCCCTTTAATGTCATCCCAATTTTGGCTTAGAGAGGTAATGAAGTATTTATTGGCAACCTGCTTCTTTAGCGCTTGAATCTTAGCACGCTGGAGGAGCAGCTGACTCCCAAGACTACCCAACTGAGCATTGAACCTGCAATAGTTTGTTCAAGTAGAGTAATGCGACCATTAGTGAGCTTGATGATAGTGCTGAAGGTATTTATTTCATCTGGAAAAGCCTCAATCAAAACTCTGGGTGAGAGGTACTCCATCTACTTAAAGCGTGCAGCCTTGGGCACATTGGGTATTTGATCTTGTAAGGAAGCAAGTACTATAAGCACATCTTGTTTTTAGTAGTCGTTATGATCACCAGTATAGGCACCATGGGGCGGAAGATCCTTGTGGCCCTCAGGGACCTTCTGGCCCTTCAGGGCCCTCCAGACCTTCGAGTAACTAGGGTCCTTCAGGCCCTTCACTTCCAGAGGCAATATTGCGGGAGGCTAACTCCTGAAAGTGCTGTTTAGGGTCTGAACAAGGTCCTCTACTTGGTTGAGGTGCTGGTTCCAGGAGGCCTCAAGGAGCTGCAAGTTTTGAAAAATTTGTTCTTTGAGGTAGCACAAAATTTTCTATTCAACACTGAAAGTTAGTTATGAGCCTTTTAAATAATTGACAGTTATTAACAATTGCTTCCCAATTGTCATTCATGAATGAGGAGGCCGAGTTATAAAAAAATTGACAATGTTGGAATGTAGGGTTTGAGTAAACTTTAAGTGTCAGGAAACATTATAATGATGCAACCCAACTACTTGTAGGAGATGATTTATAGCAGGATAGATGAAACTCTGGAGATAGTTTTTTATACTAAAAGCCAACTTTCCCGCTGTCAGTAGAGCTGAGATATATAAATTTTACATCATGGAGGTTACCAAAGAGGCTCAGGAGTGACTGGAGCGGCTTCCCAAAGATTATATACCATTTTGTATTTGTTGGATAATTTTGTTAAGTTTCTCATTTTAAAGTTGATACTGATCGTTGTCAACAGATGGTAGGTTGAACTGGAAGGTGGGCCAAAACTCTATGCTTTCAGGATGTATGGGAGGTACTTCATATTGCAAGGTGTTAATCCATCTAGTCATGCTCCTTGACTGATCAGTAGGTTGACTTTCCTGACTGCTATTATTACCCATTTTCATGATAAAAAATTTCACTTGAACAGCTCTGAGCCCCCTGTAGTGAGCACCACTTATCTTTGCATAACTGTAATCCTGACTGTAGCTAAAGTTCAAAATTGTCTTGAAGCTGTAAACTAGTGGAGAGGCCAACAAAATGAAAAGATGGGGCGAAATAGACTACTTTATTGATTAAGAAAGCGTTAATATTTATAGGATGCGTGGGGACATGATGCCTTAGGGACATTTGTGGCCGTGTACAATCAAAATCTTTCAAAGCCTCATAGGTCAACCATCTGGTCGGTGCCCTCATTGTTCTGCATCGTCCTCATGACTGAAATGGTGGGGGTCGTGCCTCTTTGAGTTTGCAAAGCAGTGAAGAAATTCCTGAAGTCATTTCCATTGTTTTCATACATGTGATGCTTCATGTCTGAAACTCTTATTGATGCCTTGAGGGAAAGGTTTCTTATGTGCTGGATCGATATTTGACTTATTAAGGCTTGATTTGGGAGTAGGGACTTCGACTCACTTATCTCAAATCCTGACAAGGGCAAAATGGAACTACTCCATAATGGTATGTTAATGCTAAGCCATGTTACTTGCCATAGGCCACTTCTGTCTCTATTTGTACATTACACATTTTACATTGTTAACAACCATGCTTCCCTTAGTTGGCTTTGTAAAATGAAGTACTCTACTTGGAGGTCAGCTCGTTGGTCCTTAAGGTTACAAATTATGATTCTTCCATGATCCATCAAACTTGAGCTATCCACTAAAGTGCAGAGGGTCTGTCCCAACTCCCTATTACACATATATATAATTAAAAGAGGACCGGCTTTATAGACTTTTTACTCAACCTAATCTATGGATTCAAGTGCCACTTGACATTTAAGCCTGGCTGAAGAAAAATGGTCTCTAATGATAAAGTTGAAAATGAAACTTTATAAAGAAACTAGGCACCTCCTTTTTACCTTATCTCTGACTTTCTGTTCACGCTGAAACCATTATGGAAGCTCATAAAACACTTGGACATGGTGCTTTAAAAAACATTTAGTTGATTGAAAAGCGATTGTTAATAAGAAAACATGGCCAAATCAGTTTGTGATGTTTGGAGAATTTTTTAACCTGAACACTCAAGATAAGTCTATATGTTTTTCCAATTCAAGCCCATAGCTCTTGGAGCTGCTTTTAATATTATTATAATTAATGTGATTGGTGTTTTGCCTGTACCGGTATATGGTCATTGGTATATTATCCTTGCAATTGACCACTTAACAAAGTGGGTAGATGCCACGCCTGTGCTAATGCTACTGCTAAAGCCTCAACTCTCTATTATACTGGCAAGCCTTTTTCTGACATGGTGTTGTTAAGTTACTCACCACTACCTATCATCTGCCATCTATAGGTACAATAGAACCTGCTAAAGGCGCTTTAGGTTATGTTCTATAAAAGTTAGCAATATCTGATTAAGTGCACTAAAATAATTTTATTATTAGCGCTTTACTAGCGTAGTAATTTAGTTATCATAAGATGATTAGATGACCTTTTTTCAGAAATGTATGGTCATGAGCCTTTATTGCCTTTTAGCCTTCAATACCCTTGAATATGCTATCCTAGATAATGTATAGCTTATCTAATGGCAATTAGCCAATGAATTTTATATGCCTTAAAACTTTTGGCTACAGAATCTATAAGGAATACTTATTATAAAAAAAGGGCATCAAACTAGTGCTCTAAGACCTGCTCTATCAATATTCCTTGGGATATTTAGTTTTATTCTATCATTATTGACCAGAAGTTAGAGATCATAAACTTGAGACTAATTGATCTAGGCCATATTGGGTGATACACTGACAGGTTCCTTATACTTTATGGCTGAGAAATTTCTGGTTCTGGTGAAAATTGCTTGCACAGCTGTTTCCTTCAAACATCATTCTCCCTAACAAAATCTTAAGGGGGCTTTGAAGGAATATGACCTTATCCAAATTTATTAATTGGTTCACCCCATATCAATCTAAATTTCACTTAACTAAAATCTCAAAAAGTCTTCAACTTTTAACAATGGATCCCTAACTATCTAAATTATTTGAGGTGGGTCAACCTTGGGACAAATATACCACACGATAATTTTTCTAGCCAGTACAGGTTTCAAACTTGAAACATGTACTAGGGTGGAAGCAGTTTTACCTGCTCGGCTAACCACCCTTAGGATCCTTAACTATCTAATTCTAGTAAAGATGCTAAAAAGATTTACTTTGCCAAACCCTCAACTGACCAATTTGGGGTGTAGAAGACCTTACTGGTGGAGGAAAACAATACCCTAAAAGCTGGAGTGTTAAAGAAAAGGTTATAAAAATCACTCAATTATAAATTTAATATAATACTTTTTATATTAATCTTTATTTATTCTAATGTTTATTTTTAGTGTTCTTTCAGTAGATCTTCTTTGAAAGCCAACATAGCAAACTACCAGATCATCACAATAGCTCCCTCAACCCTGATTAAAATTATATTTAAACTTACCAGATCCTGAGTCTAGGCTCTCTGGCTCTTTCCTCCCTCCCATCCCTAGTGGGAAGTTATCATACCATCCATTTTGATACACTTCAGAGGAACAACTTCCCTTAGTTACCTCTATTTAACAGCCATGCTGATACAATACTTCTCTAACTCCAAAACTGCTTAAAATAATGAACAAGAGAAAAGGTTTACAAAATTGGGATAAACTAGTACATTGGTTTTGGCTAAGGATATCTGTAAAGCATTGATGTTGTTATTAATCTAAATCCCTTTAAAGGGTACATTTTTGCACCAAATAGACCAAGGGTTATTTAAACTTGGAAAAGTGGGAAATGAATTGGTAGTACTACCCTACCATTTCGAAAAAAAATCTGGATGTCTCTTATACTCTTTGTATGAAACATCTTAAGCATTGCTGTAACTTTCTCTGGGAGCAATAAGATCTCTTCTTGGTCACGTTAGACACAAAAATTTCACATGTCATTAAAAAAACACTTAATATGTTTTGATATTGAAGAGGAATTTTTGCAAACATTTAAATTTTGTCTTAAATGTTGAAAGTGAGAATTAAAAGTCTAAGATAAGACGTTAGTATCATTTATATACCATAATGTAGGCCATTTTAAATCTCTAAGGATGACATTCATGGCACTTTGAAAGGTAGTAGGGGCATTGTGTAACCCCTGAAGCAATCATGTTTGCTTAACATTCCTACTTTAGCTATCAGCAAACACGTAGCTTGATTCAGAATCCAAATCTATCTGACAGTATCCATTGTCAAATCTATTAATAAAATGTACTAAAACCCAGTTAGTATCTGGAAAGAATCATTGATTTAAAATAAAGTATCTGTATTTATTGTTAACTAAGTTTTTTGAAAAAATATACTATCACCTTATGTAAAATAACTTTTTTATTAGGAGAAGAGGCGAGGCCACAGGCTTTGTGAAGGTTTCAGTAGGCCAGAGTTAAGTAGCTTTTTTAACTCTAATGTTAACTGTGCATCTTCTACATTTAACTTCTGTTAAAGCTTAATTTGTATAGGTAAGGAGTCTCAAGTGTCTACTTAATGGGTTAATCATTTATCTTCCCAAAGTTGTATAGCCCACAGAAAAAGATGTTGGAAATTAGTCAATAATTTGTCAGTCACATATCATTGGGCGGCAATAAGATTTAACGCAATGTTATGTCTGATAGTGGCTATAGTAAGGGTTTTGTTTAATCCTAAAAATCCCATCAAGTATTAAACCTGAAACCATCTAGTACTAAAAAAAGTATTAAACCTGATAACGCTAAGCACCTTCTCAACAGGCAACATTTAAACATAATCTATGGAGTCCTTTTTCCACATAAATTGCTGTTAAGAATTATATTCCTTTATTGAATTAAAGTAGTTTTTGAATATCTGAGTCCAATACTCCTGGGCATGGCAGATTTTCTGAAGGATGCATTCTTTTTCATAGATTTACAATATTTTTCTCAGAAAAATGTGCATTTGAATCCAGACAATGACAATGACTTGCGCCTGTCAGGTATTACAGTTGAAAAGGAACATACAAGGGAATTTCTTCCTTTGCGTTGATAACCCATATGGGACAATTTTACTTGAGGCCCTACTATGTGATATTCTTTCTGGTAAACGATTCATCTATCCACATGTGACATATTCTTTTCTTGGATTTGTCTTTTTTGTTGATAGGAGTTTAAAGATATTTTATTATGTGGTATCTCAATATATAGACAAATTTGACTTAGTAATCTATTAATGAGTTTATACGCTAGGCCAAAGTTTGCAGTAATAAATTGCAAATTTGATTCTTTAGAACTACAGCTGGGAAGATAGAGGAAGTTCTCTAAAAATATATGGGCAGCGAAGAATAGGCACAAAGAGACTTGATGCAATAAGGCCCAACTGTCCCATATTCAACAGTGTTCTGGAGATTTAATGTGACATTAACTTGTTTAACCAACTCAGAAGAGATAGCATTGACAAAAAACCGGTATTGATGATCATGTGGACTAAAAATTTAATGATTATATCTCCACTTTGGTATAAGTCTCCAAATTATAGTTTCAATGTAAAAAAGAAAGCTGAAGGAGCACATAAAGAACAATAGTAATCAAACTTCAGTTTTTTAAGACAGTTATTTCAATATAACTGTTTCTTGCATGACCAACATATATGGTAACCCAGTAGAAAGATGGTTGAGGCTTGGTTTGGTTGTCAACATAAAGATCCTTTCTCTTCATGTTGACGCACTTTTCCCTCCTCATCTGTGATTCTTTTTAAAACTTTCCTCAGCTACATGCCAACCTTTTCCATATTAAGTGCACTGGAGGTTTTTTTACTGCCTCCTTTCTACTTGAGATAATGAACCTGGGCTAGTCTGTTTGGATTATAACTTGGTTTAGTCACTTTTCTTGAGTAAACTGGATTGGATCTCGCCAAAAGCTTTTTGATATCCAGTAAACTTGTGAAATTTCTCTTAATTCCACTAGTATAATCTTTAAATCTATGGTAAATCTCTAAGTCTGATATAGTGGCAGTGATTGCATCATCCAGTAAAATGTAATCATAAGCCTCCAGGGTTTACACTTTGTAGTAAAACCATTCTCAGAACTTTGTCAGAGTTTCTTTCTCTCTGATGTAGACCCTATACAAACTGTTTTTTGAGGACAAAATCTGGTCAATAATAGATTTTTTTATCAAAGCAGCCTTGATATGCTTCAAGTTTGGCTATTTTCAAGTGTTTATTGTAATATCTTAGTGGTGCGACTATTGAGGTTAAAAGATAATTTACTTTTAATCTATTTGTGGGCTCTTCTATGGTACTCTCATATATATAATAAGGAAGCAATGCTACCTTCCTGGGGGACATACTTTTCCTTAAAAATTGTTTAAAGCTTATAGTTAAATTTTTGGAAAAACTTTACTTATTGTCTCAAATTTGGGCAGAAGCTGAAGACACAATATCAACGTATTCAATAGGTCACATCCAATCAATTTGAGTTTCTTAGTCGTTACAACATTCTAAAAAGTGGTCATTGACTCATTACTGCAGTGGCAGAAGCATTAATAGCGAGCTGCTCTTAAAGCCTTTTGTGTTTTGGCTTTTAGGCTCTATTTGGTCTTTAGTATATGGTTGCTCAGCCCTTATGGTTTTAACTTAAGTTTAAGTTGAACAAGTCGCCCATCTATTTAGTACAATTGGAAGCCATATAGTTGAATTAAGCTGCTATTGTTGGTAATCCTTTCTTCTAAGGCTTTTAGGTATAGTCATTATCAACTGGTTGATTCACAAGGTCCACTCCCCAACCTCTTGTTCCAGCATTAGATTTAGTTGCTAATAATGTGACTTGTCCTTAGTTTCATCTATCTGTAACCGGGGGTTTTCATCTTCTGGTTCCAATACAAAATGGGCTAAGGGGCCTAGTCCAGAGGCCAGGTGGCCCAGCATCCTCTTGAAAACCATTATTTATCAGTTTAATTTGGGGGGACCAGGTAGTCCACAGTGTCCTTGTATTTCCATGTATCCCAGAGGTTCTTGGGGCTCAGGAGGCCCTTGATATCTGGGAAGTCCTTCTGACCTAGAAGGGGTTTGACTCTCAGGTTGTGCCTGTCATAAGGATTCCCCAAATTATACAAAACACTATACTAATGATATTTGAGGTCTTAAATGCAATCCAGGAGATAAAATATAGTTTTTACTGATTTTCTATGAGCTTCAGAAAGAGGCAGCTACTTGACTAGTTAGTTGATTTTTCATGTTAGCAATTTCCCATCTTATGGAGTGTGCTGATAATAATATGGCTGCGCTGGCACTTAGGATGAGTTACCACCCAAAGCACTAGTCAGAATACCTTTGGTATAGCCATCAAATTGTAGGATGCAGGGAAATTACAACTGAGAGCACTACACAGGAAATCGTAAAATTGGATGTCATAGGTACTGATTGTCTGGTAAACTTCATAGTTTACAAATAGCACTGAAATAATTTTGATAACTTTAACTTAAAATCTAAGGGCTGGAAAGGGAAAATTGAAGTGACAATGAAACCTGTTGGGGTCTTCTGCCTTATAAGATCACAGCTATGGAATGAGTAACAGGTGATTCAAGTTTTAAACATCTTTGCAATTTTGACATGGCGGATCAAAGCCTTACAATACAACTAGTGCTGCTTCATATCTAACCTGCCCATCTGGATTAGTATCAAATTCTTTTGCAAAAATTTATATTCTTTATGATTGCGCTTGGCATAATAATGATGACTCCTCCAGTGGACAGCAGGTTGCTCCTATGGCCAGGCAAATATGTGCAGTCTTATTGTGTGTTAAAAATGGCTTAAAATGCCCATACCTGTCAGTAATGGCTCATTTTTACTGCCAATGGATGGGAACGGTGGATGAGGATTTCTGGTCCTGAAAGTGAATGAATTAATTTATTTAACCACACAACAATACTCTTTGATCTGCGTAACTTGATCTGCAGAGGAAACTTCTTGTTGGCAAAGATCAATATGAGCCCTATGCGGAAAATGTCTTATAAACACCGCCAACTCCTGACACACCCTGAATTTTCTTCATCAATTCCTGGGTGGTGAGCAGTTGGGAAAGAGGAGCGATCTTTAAGGGATACGTCATCACCCACCTCTCATCAACCACGTGGGCTAAATCCCAGAGTGGCGGGAGGGATGGATGCCAGCTTCCTCCCCTTCTTGGTTACAAATAGAATTTATTCTCAATCAAGCTGCAAGGGTTGCTCCCAAGGATTGCGTTACCCTACCATTTTTAAACCTGGGGAGCACCATAACTGGGAACATGGCGAGTGCAACGTTCTTGTGCACCTTGTTAGTTTTATCACTAAGAGTGTGGCAATTTTCTGGGGGAAATTGGGGAGCATCAGAATGTTCAATGTGGAAGGCCTCCACCAACTTGTGGCAATTGGTACAACTGCTGGCACTAACACAGCTGTTCTTGTTGAAGGACATCCCTTCCATGCAACTTAATGTTGCACTGAGCAAAAAAGATTTCTATGACTCCATAATGGAATTCTCCGCTTCATTTGAGCCCTCAATCACAACTGGTTCAGGTATGGCGGGTTCCTTCAAATTGAAAGGGTCAACTGCAAGGCGTGGAAGACAGTGTTCTGCTTCTAATGAGCAGGGAGGACCAACTAAAAGCCTAGTTTTCAAAATCTTTTTCACCATGTGAGAACTATTACACTTGGTTGTGAACTTTCTCGAGAGCCTTCATATGTGGGTGTCATTTATCTAGCATGATTAATGAAGCCACCTTAATTTCATGAGCAAAGAAGCGCTTGAAATCTGCAAACAACATATAATTACTTATTCCCTTAGCCAGAAGTTCCCAAACTAATGAACGGGTATTTTGAATCAGCTGCAAATGCTCTTCAGTGGCAGGTACTTTGGGCGAGGATAAGGAACAATAAGGAATGAAGGTATTATACCCCAGGGTAGCTTGGTATGGGGAAACCCCCATTGACAAATGGGTGACATTTTTGTATGCAAACTGCGCCATGGGAAGATCAGCGGCCAGGTATCATGAATGGCAGTGGCATTGCAGTGGAGGTAATGCTCAAAGCTCTGATTGACCCTCTCCATCTGGCCGTCAAACTAGAGATGGTATTTCTATAAATAGCCAGCTTGATCTTCACAATATTTAAAATGGCAATCCAAAAAAATGAGCCATAAACTGAGGCCCCCAGTCACTTACTACCTCCTGAGGTATGTTGATAATAGATAAAACATGGCACACAAAAATCTGGGCTGTCTCCTAGTAGGAAATGGTTGATATGCATAGAATGGAAAGGATGAATTTTGTAAAATGAGCCATGACCAATCAATCGCATCAAACTATTGGAATGGGAAAACCTAAAAAAAGGAAGTTGACAGATACTAAGGTTCACAGATCTTGTGGCCGCTGATGAGCAGTGTGAGAAAACCCCTACCTGATCAAACAATCTTGGCTCACGCGCATGCCACACAATTGGTAATTCAATCATTTAGATCATTAATGATTACCAGCCGGTTGAACGTCCAATTTATTATATTGAAGCACTTTTTATTCCTGAGTGCCCCTCTGCAAGGGAATCATGGTGATTGGAGATTACTTATCCCAGAGTTGGGGAGGCACACAAATCCTACTTCTGAACAAAATTGCTCCTTTGTTAATGAAATTGAATTCTTTCATGTCTCAGAGAACCCGACTGATTAAACAACTGTATATCTCCTTGCAGGATGTCTGACCCACTGTCAAGAGAGTATCTATAACTCTCCAAATCCCAGAGCGGTAGTGCATGGTGAACAGGGCTAACGCCAGGGAACTAGTCGTTAGTACAAAATTACTAGAGCCCAGCAGAGTGTTTTTGAGCTAGAATAACTTAGGCCAAGGATGGTTATCATTAGAGGGAATAACCAAAATGGAACAACGCGGTGCTCTGAGTGGTAGGGAATAGCCCCAGGTTAGAGGGAACCTGGGCGTCCCAACGGACCATGGGCAGATAAACTTATTGTAGTTACAATTAAATGGTTAACGTTGTGTGAGACCTCTTTGAAGAGGTTCACGCACAGGATTGTCCAAGATAACATATGTAAATAGGTGTACTAGCAAAAATTTTATTAATAGGGAAGTCGACCAATGAGAGAGATTGGTCTTGAGGAAAAGGATTTAAGGAAATTTGGTGGAACAATCAATCAATGGAAGCGGGTCCAAGCTGAGGTGCACCAATAAGCGCACGCTTCCATCATTCAGTAAATTATACTTGGTAATTAACCAAACTTGGGTTATTGATTGTAGTAATGACTGACCCTAAGCTGATTAAATTCAGAAACTGAATGATTACTGAGACCCCATTCACCAATAAACTGAAGTGAACCATTCTCATTATTCGAAAAGCTAGTATATTTTAATGCGCCTGCTGTTATACAGGGCCAAACTTCTCTTGCATCCCTAGGACCAACATGGGCATACCTCGCCTTAACCCAGCGTTGATCTAAGTATGCTTGAAGTTAAGGAGGCTTCCAACTTCACCTTCTTGGCCTCCTGACATGCAGCTCTGTCCCTAACGTTTGTCCCATTATGATGTCATCTTTAAGCCATGACAACACTCTATCATCCTTTTGGGGCTCCACCCCCTCCAGGGACTTGCGCCAGGGAAAAGTTTTTGCGGGCTGGGCCAACTTCATTGCTGCAACGGTTTGCTTTGAATGAGATCCGGCGGCCTGGGGAAAACGCTTGTGAAAAACATCAATCAGGTCTTGGCATGTGCACAGTTGCACGCTGGTGCCCAACTGTTCTCTGCAGCATCAAATCCCTTCCAAGATACCAGGTACTTAAGCCTTCTTTTTACTCGGCAGGAGGCTACTATTTCTCTACACTTCCACTCTAGCACCCCAGCCACAAGATAAGCCTTGGGAGTCTCTGGTGTTGGCCCTCAAACAACGTCAATTTGCTCTCATGAAAGACAGAAAAGATCCGAAATAAAGATGGAAGATCTAACTGGTATGAGGCGTGGCCCACCTTTCTAACAACGCGGTAAGGGCCTATCCTCTTTGGTCCTAGCTTTCTGCATGGCTGCTTGTTAGGGATGTTATAAGCATCAAGCATCATGAGATCCCCTTCTTTGTACTCTGGACCCACTCATCGCTTACCATCAGCTTTCTTCTTATATACTTGCATTGCCGCCTCCAAAACTTGTGGAAACCCCCTGGTGTACTTTCTTGATAGTTCTAGAAAATTCCGCCACCGCTTCAACTTTAGATCTACAGCTGGCTCCATGTTAAAGGCGAGGGTAAACCCATGTAGGTGAAAAATGGGGACAGCTGATAGAAGCATTCAGAGTGTTGTTGTAGCTAAACTGGGCCATAGGAAGATGAGGAACCCAATCTGAATGACCCGCGGCAGTGTAACACCACAGAAACTGTTCTAAGCACTGGTTCACTCGCTTGGTCTGTCCATCTGATTGGGAATGATAGGCAGTTGAATAGCAGGGTAGAATCTGAAGAGTCTTACACAACTCTTCCTAAAAGATGGAGGTGAACTGGGGTCCCCAGTCACTAATGATTTCATGGGGGACCCCATGAAGCGCAAACACATGAGTGACAAAAAGCCTGACCATCTCAGCCGCAGTTATTGTTGTTCTGAAAGGAATAAAGAGGTCAAACTTGATGAAACGGTCCACCACTACCATGATGGCATCTTAACCATCAGAAACAGTTAATTCACAATGAAATCTACTGATAGGAAGTCCAGGGACCTTCAGCCTTTTGAACTGGTACCAACAACCCCACTACGGGTTGTTTATTTGGTTTCATTTTGATTTCAGATCAGGAACTCTTTACAATACCATCCCACTTGAGCGGGTAAGCCTTTCCAACTGCATGTGCGTTAAATCAACTCCAAAGTCTTTGCTTTCACAGGATGACCAACGGTGATTCCATCATGATGGTCCCAATGATTTTCAAGGCGAAGTGGCCCAGCAGAAACCCATAGGCGCCCCTGAAACCACACCATCTCATCCTTTACATGATAACCCATGGTTAGATCATCCTGATTCAGCGCGCTCTTAGCAAATACCATCGTATATTTGGCCAATAACGGCTGAGAAAGGACTTCTCTGAACATACTGTATTCCTCCGCATCTTCCAGAGGAGCAAGCGCTGGCCTGTTGGCCATGGAAGAGGCAAGTTGAGAAACAATCTTACCCGGTGGAATCATCAAATGGGTGTTATGAACCTTTACCTCCTTTGTATTGGGAGCTAATGAAGGATTGCGGCTCAAAGCATCCACCAACCCATTCTCCTTGCCCTTAGTGAACTCATAAGAAAATGCAAATTGGGTAAGGGTCTCATGCTACTGGGTCTGCCGTGGATTTAAGACATGAGGTGCGTGGTAATACAACAAGGCATGGTGATCTGTACATACATGGAAAGGTTGGGAAGAGCCATGCAGGTGATGACGTCAATAAGTCAACGCCTCCACCACTACTAATAACTCTTGACCGTAAACAGTGTAATTTAACTCAGGCAGAGACATCTTCCTAGAAAAACATCCCACCATATGCTCTATCCCATCTTTGCCTACTTTGTAACAAGGCGGCCGCTATGGCGAAGTTGGAGGCATCAGTAGACACAATGAACTCCTTTTCAGGGTCTACATGGCTAAGGACGGACGTGTACATCAGGGTGCACTTTACTGCTTGGAAAGCATCCTTTAAAACGGGGGACAACTGAAGCACTTTTGCACCATTTGCCTTATATAAGGGCACCGCCACCTCAGAAAGATT
This sequence comes from Massospora cicadina, assembly GCA_022478985.1. Lineage (NCBI taxonomy): Eukaryota > Fungi > Entomophthoromycota > Entomophthoromycetes > Entomophthorales > Entomophthoraceae > Massospora > Massospora cicadina. Next base: position 18,150 of record JAKSZP010002981.1, read on the forward strand.
TGGCGTGAACTCCTTGAGGAACGTACACATCCTCAAAAGGCTTCTCAATTCCTTGATTGAAGATGGGGTGGGCCACTCACAAATCGCCTTCTCCTTGTCTGGAGTTATCATGTGTTCTTAGTCAAACACGACGTTGCTCAGAAAGGTGATTTAGGACTTGAAAAATTCACATTTTCTGATCTTCAGCGTAAGACTGGCTGCCTTTAACCTCTCCACCACTTGCCAAAGGTGTACTGCATGGGACTCATGATCAGGGGAAAACACCAGAATATCATCCATGTAGGCAACCGCACATACCCCCAGCAGGTCCCCAAAAGCCGCATCAATATGGCTTGAAAGATAGCAGTGGCATTATTAAGCCTAAAGGTCATGACCCAAATCTGGAAACCCCTTTTCTGGTATGGAATGCGGTTAACCACTCCTGTCTCTTCTTAATATGGATCTGATTGAACACATTGAGGCAATCTATTTTGGAGAAGACTTTAGCCTTCTCCACATAGCGTGCAATCTGTGAATCCAAAGGGATGGGATGGAGATCTGATACAGTAACATTGTTTAGGTTCCCATAATCTATGCAAGGGCGTAAGGATCCATTGGCTTTCTCCACGAAGAGAAGTGGGGAGCATACTGGGGAGGTACGCTGAAAAATCACGCCTTTGACTATCTGCTGTTTAACCCACACTTATTTTGCTGCTTCCTTCCTAACAGTCAAAGAGTAAATTGGGGAATATATATGCACCAGATCAACTGTGAGCTTGAACTCGCAATCAAACTCTGAATGAGCAGGTATTTAATTGGCTGAAGCCGCATCAAAGGAAGATTCCAGACCCTCCAAACAGGAAGTTTAAGGTACCTCCAGTGAGTTCTTCAACAATGGAGCGAGACTGAGGGTGTTGAAATTGGGTCAGTGGGGCAAATCGCCCTGAAAGTTAGCCTCAGACAGAGGAATAATTAATGTAAAACCATAATTTAATGTTAGGGATAGGGTAATGTCTCTCAAGTTGGCCCTGACGTCAAACTTTCGCCACCATTCCACACCCCAAATGATGGGGTATAAAAGGTTTTTAATTGATTGGAAACGGCTGTTAGAAGATACTTGCCCACTTGATAATCCACTAACCCTAGTACCTTCAGGGTTGGAATACCTTGAGAAGCCCCTCCCTTAACCACACCACCTGGCAAGTAACTAAGCTCAGGTAGTCGGCTAGATCTTGGTTAATGAGATTTCTCAGAGTCTCAGGTATCCACCAAAATAGTTGTTGCTAATCTTACCTGAAGGGGATGAGAGGGTAGCAGTTAAAAATAATCCGAATGATCTTTATTTATAGTAGAGAACGCCAACACTTCACCAAATTCCTCTTCAGGGTGGTACATACCCCCAGGGTACGTTTTTGCATCATAAAACGTTGAGGGATAATTGGTCACTCTTACTGCTGAGGCCATATATCCCACCATATCTTTAGCAACTGCATAAACGTTTTTATAAATTTTTTATACTTTCTCCACCACCTGGGATCCGTGGATCATGGTTGTGGTCAAGCGTGGGTTCTCTGGAGAGATCTAATACACTGGAATGGGGTCCATATCTTTGCCATATGGAAAGAGACATGGCTCAGGTTATATGTGGCAAAGTCATTATAAAATGGTTTTTGGGTATGAACGACCCAATCCCCATTTCAGCAACGGGTTGTACAACGTTATATAAGGCCAACACCACCAGGCCCTTCATTGCTGAACCCGCGTGCACCATCCTAATGTGGTGCCAAGGAAAGAACATATTTTGGTGGCGATTTTATAAAATTTGGCAGAAAGCCAGGGAAATATAACTTGCAGATTATGAAGTGACTGTATCCACCAAATATGGGCAAGAAGGGTGAGTACTTTCTGGTTGGAGATAGTGAGAATATTGCCAGAATGCTCCAGCCCTCAGCAAAATGAAAAACCAGTGGTGAGCTCCAACGTGGTCATAGACACAATCTGGTGCACACCATGTGCACTTCACAAAAGTCCCACACACAAAAAAATTCATGAACATAAAGTAAAGAAGTTGGTTGAATAATGTCAAGAGAGTATCTATAACTCTCCAAATCCCAGCGCAGTAGTGCATGGTGCATAGGGCCAACGCCAGGGAACTAGTTGTAAGTACTAAAGTTACTAGAGCCCAGCAGAGGGTGCTTGAGCTAGAATAACTTAGGCCAAGAATGGTTATCATTAGAGGAATAACAAAAATGAAAGATGCGGTGCTCATAGTGGTAGGGAATAGGCGCCCCAGGTTAGAGGGAACCTGGGCGCCTCAACGGACCATGGGCATATAGATTTATAGTAGTTACAATTAAATGGTTAATGTTGCATGAGACATCCTCAAAGAGGTCCACGCACTGGATTGTCCAGGATATCTTGTGTAAATAGGTGTACTAGCAAAGGGTTTTATTGATAGGGAGTCGACCAATGAGAGAGATTGATTTTAGGAAAAGAATTTAAGCAAATTTGGTGGAACAATCAATCAATGGAAGTGGGTCTAAGCTGAGGTGCACCAATAAGTGCACGCTTCCATCAGGCAGTATACTCGGTAATTGGCCAAACTCGGGTTATTTTTTGAAGTAATGGCCAACCTGAAGTAAAATTTCGAAAACTGAACGGTTTTTGAGACCCTGTTTACTAATAAACTGAATCAAACCATTCTCATTAATCACAAAGCTAGTTTGCTTTAACGCACCTGCTGTTATACAGGGATAAACTTCCATTGCATCCCTAGGTCCAACATGGGCATACCTCGCCTTAACCCAGCGTTGATATAAGGTATGCTTGAAGTTAGGGAGGCTGCCAACTTCACCTTCTTGGCCTCCTGACATGCATCTTTGTCTTCAACGTTTGTTTCCATTATGATGTCATCTTTAAGCCACGAAACTATTCCAAGAAACTCATCCCAGCGCAATACAACTATCCAGTTTATGGCAAGAAAATGTTGGCCATTGTTCAATGTTTAAAGCACTGGCGCCAGTACCTGTGTGGGGCAAAGTACCTGATAAAAGTTTTTACAGACCATATTAACATAACCTACTTTTTACCCAACGGCAATTGAACCAGAATCAGGCCTAATGGGCACTTACTTTTGGAAGATTATGACTTGGACATTGGTTATATACCTAAGAAAATTAATGTAGTTCAGATTCCCTAAGTCGTTATTTTTACAAGATATTTGCATAGGGGGAAATTATGAGTTTATTACACAGGTGCTTCTGAAGACCAAGGATCAGCTGCATTATCATCTCATCTTGTGCTAGTGAGCTGTGAAAATTATATTTTGGATGTTTAGAATGATGATGCTTTCTTTCAGGAAGTGAAGAATGATCTTATTAAAAACTTGGACATTATGTGATACAAAAAGGGTTACTAGTTAACTGGTCAGTCAGTATTCTGGCAAGGTTGTTTTTATGTACCAGAAGGACCTTTAAGATTGAAAGTCATACGTGAGCACCATGATTTAGTCATGTCAGGACATCCTGGAAAGAAAAAAATGATAGAACTTATATCAAAAAACTTATTAATGCCTGGTCTTAGAGGAGACGTCTTAAGTTATGTGACAGATTGTGAGGTTTGAGAGCACACCAAGGTTGTAGAGTACTTCCTGAAGGACAATTGCAACCATTATCAATCGCACAAAAGCCATGGGAGGCATTATCTATGGATTTTGTAGTAGGTCTACCACTTTCCCAAGGATTAATGCAGTAATGGTTGTGGTATATATATTCACTAAAATGGGCATATTTGTCCCAACTACTATTAATGTCACGGCTAAATATATAGCTCGTCTTTTTTGAGAAATGTATTCCTGCATCCTGGTACTCCCAAGGAGTTGATTTCAGACTTAGGGCCTCGATTCACATAAAATTTTTGAAACAGCTCATTGAGACCTTGGAATTAAATGATGTTTATCCACCGCATACCATCCACAGACTAATGGACAGACAGAAAGAGTCAATCAGGTGCTGGAGCAGCACCTGAGATGCTATGTTAATGCGGACATGGACAACTGAGTTAAGTCGTTGCCTATGACCCAGTTCTTTTATACCATTCTAGATCATTCCTCCATTGGAATGTCACCATTTAAGGCAAACTATGGCCTTGATTTGAAGTGGGATTCGCTGCCAACAACTGAAGCTGATCACCCATTAAGAAGAAGTTTTCAGAAGGAAATCCCCCAGACCCATTCATTATGTCTATCAAGCTTAACTTGACCAGTGCAGACTTACAAGGATTTCGCGTTTAAAAAGGGTATTTGGGAAACTATTGGAAGTTGGAAGTGATGTTTATCTGGATGCACGCAATGTTCCTTTAGTTGTACCATGGCGGAAACTTGCCATCTTCGTGTAGGGTTAATCTAGTAAAGGAGGTCATTGGGAAGTTTGTTTACTGAGCTACTCTATCTGAAGGATAAAAGATCAGTGATGTTTTTTTCGTAGATCTCTCTTGTACGAGAAGAAAGGAGTGTCTTGCACATCAGAAAGTTAAAAACGCCGTTTCCCCTCTGGTTAATGGTCCAGATAAAGAGTATGAGGTAGATGCTATTACTGAAAGATGTAAACATTGTGGGAAAATGCAATTTCTGGTAAAGTGGGATGGATATCCCACAGAAGATAGTACTTGGGAGCTTGAGGAGAACTTAAAGAATGCAGACAAGCTGTTAAAGTAATGGGAGAAGAAGGCCTCTCAGATAGCTTCGCTCTAGTGGGGGATGATGTCAGGGTAAAGGCTGACATGTATAGGATTCCTGAGATTGAGATATTGTACACCAGATCAAGAAAATATGTGCTTAAGTTAGATCGATTAATTGAATACCATATCATTATTGCAACGTTATTGGTTCAATTAATCACTTAACCTACCCCAATTGCTATATTATTGAGTCAAATTAATCGCAAAATCGTATAATCAATGTAACTGAAACAATTTCTACTACCTTTAAAAAACATATGTACAGCACAATTCCAAAAGCTCAGAAGAAGATTTGTATCACGTCAGAAAATTAATTAATCTTAGGTAAGTCTAGAAAGCTGGATGGAGTATATAACTAAAGCATTCATATGATTAATCTTTGCAGTCAATAGAGATATTTAGAACTATGTAAACACTATTTAAGCTATTACCTGAAGTGTTATCAATCATGATCTGCTACCCCAACCTACAAGAAACTCTCTTCCACTCTTCCCCTCTTAAAACCATATTTTTAGGAAACCCATACCGATATACACATCATTTTATATACCTGGATGTCTTTAGCATCCTTGTCATACTGGCTCAAACCACTTGGTTATGCTAGCTCATGGTTAGCTACCCCCAATCAGGTCAGTAGTATACCAGTCCCTGACACATTGAGTGATTCTAACAGCTTAGCTGCTGCAATTGCAGACAAAAGATCATGGTGTAGATTCTGAAAAACATAAAAGGTAGTTGAGAATCTGCAGACTTTCAGTCTTGATAAAAAGTGCGGAATAAAAGTACACACTATGACACCAATGTTGGGTCTTGGTTTAAGAAAAGGAGAGCAGACCAGCTGCACCTTAGGACTTATATAAGCATATCTATAATAAACATATTTTATTAGTTTTTTCATTATATCCATAAATTAGTTGCTATACAGTTAAATTCTCATAATCAGGAGGCTTATTTATCAGGAAAGTGTGTCAACGAGTTTGTTAAGTTACAATAGAATAAATGCTTTACTCCTATCTCCAGGTCCAAGCGCCCCTGGAAACAGATTTGAATATCCGCTTTTTACTTGTTGCTCAAACTTTGCCAGTATTGAAGCTATATCCCTTAAATTGTAGTTTTGAATATCTAGCCATTTTTATAATTTTACAGTAGTAACTTTCAAATAAAAGTGATTTCTTGTAATACAAATTAAGCAACTAAACCGCCACTTAGAAGTAGTAATATGTAATACCATGATGACCATAGGAACTAAGCATTTATCCTTGATATACCACTTTAATAAAGTTTGTGTTTAGGTTTCTTTTAGTGTAACACAATGGTTTATAAAATATGACACTAAAAATTGTTTATAAATTAGGTCATAGACCAAAGTAACAATACTATACCAGATTCCAATCTTTTGAGGCGTTTATTTTGTTTAAATTCATCATAAAACATCAATTGATTGTAGCAATAATAGTGGATCCAAGTAACAAGCTCTGGGCCAAATTAAGATAAGGAAATGAGGCGATTGCTTTGCTGAATATGCTTTATTTTTCCTTGAACTGAAGTTTTTGGTAAATTGATGTAGAATCCTACATTTTATAATAAATTTATATCTATCTATACAATGTGGGCTAAACTGGGTATGATACTATTCTGATGGGAAAGTAAACTAATGGAAAAGGAGGATAAACCCCAAAAACTCTCCATTTTTTGTTCTTATAGGCCAGGAACTCCATAAAATCTCCTTAATATTCGCTATTTCAGTATGAGGTATTGGTGCAAAAATCCCACATGGGCGTTGATATTCCATACTTAAGTTTATTTTACCAGGACCAAACTAGAGAGATAATATTCTTAGTCCAATATCTACAATGATCCACCCTCACATATATCTAATAGATTTAGTTGAGCTTTATTACTAAAACTAATAGATGAGATAAAAGGAAATACTGATGCTTTCCCGTTGGGCTTTGCCCTAGTATAAGTGACGATTTTAGTTTTGGGTTTCCAAAAAAAATCTAATTTCATCACTTAATTATACAATTTTATTAATTTAATCACTAATAAATGCCTAATTGGTTTAAGGACCATAAATCATTGCAAACATTTGAATATAAAGCATCAAGCAATTTCCCTTAGTAACGCTGATTCTGAAAGAACAATTTTACTATAAATCTCCCCATTAGTGCTCCACTGGCCAATGAGATAAGGAAGAATGCCCTAATAAACTTATTATCATCCTGATATGAAGTATAAGGATGCAAATACTATATCAACTCTTTATTCACCACCTTTATAATCTTATGCCAACTATTATACCTTACTGTTTATTGGCTTCTTAGTTAAAGTAATTAAAACCTCTTACTGTGTTAGCATTAAAGATCTCAGTCTAGACTTGGATGATGAATCCAGTTATAATAAAACTTTGAGCCTGAACTGTGCCATCACATCCTATATTCCTGAAATTTATTCCACCTTTACACTTGGTACCTACCTATTACTCATCATAATCCTGATTATCATAGTAATTTATATAGTACTATTATGTACTATATAAAAACACTCTCTATACTGCTTTTTATTTTAAGGGTTATTATTCCCTTGGACCTCAAAACTAGCCTTAATCTGGTTACCCCATTGTATTAAATTTTTCTTAATTTAAGAATTAAGCTACTCTCTGTCAGCTTGTCCCAAAAGCAAAATTCTAAGTGCGGTTCTCACCACAGGGGGCAATCCAAGCTGCCATAGTGAAAGCATCAATCACCTCAGGTAGCATACTATTAAAACAGTTGAACCTCCTATTAAAAGTTTAAGTTCTATTTAGTATTGAAAATATGGACCTCTGAACTCAATAAGAAAGTTAAGTCCCACTCAATATTATCAAGTGAAACTCTGAACCTATAAAGAGGTTAAATTTCTAAATTATTTGTTGTCCAACCAGAAATCTACGAGTACATGACCATTCCTTGCCAGAAAAATTGAGAAGAATTACCTTTGCACCTAATTTATATTCCCATATAAAAGTCATCCTTGAATAACATTCAACTGTGGGACATGAAGTAGTGGAGAAGACTCATGAGCGATTAAGAAAGCGTTGCTATTGAAAGCACTTTTTTATTTATTATCATTACATGTTGTCACTATTCTAATGATGTTATATATTTAAATTCAATTCATAAACATCCTTTCTAAGGCCTCCACAAACCTAACAAGATGAGCTGGATACCCCTGCACTTTGACAGTTTCATTTCTTTGCTGAAAAATTTCTTTGCTAAATATTATCAAATTTTTGCTTACCTGTTATCAGCAACACACGGATTATATGATGCAAAAATGATTTTTACAAGGCGCTATGCTATTCTGGTTTTTTACCTAAGTTTACCATTTAAAATGTCTCAACAATCATTTTGCTTCCCCTTGCTAAGCTAATTTTTGACAACGGGATAGTTTATTATATTTATTTAGTTTAAGTTTTTAAATCATAAAAAACCTTTAGAAATGGCATTACTATAACTTAAATTTATATTTTGTATTACTGATATTTCATGTTTAATTTTATCTCTGGAATGGGTTTGATAAACTTTGTGGTCCAGCTGACCCAAAAAATGTTGTAAAAGTTTTCTTGGCCAACCACCCAAAATCTTAGCTTGATGACCATGCCATCACTCACCGCCTTTAACCTCTGATTAACCAGCCTAAATCCGTCAGTATTTATGCAATTTCTTTGCTAGAATCTTTCTGCTCATCAGTCATTCTCCATGTTCCCTATTATAGTCCATATTAATTTTTACCATACTAATATGAACCAACTATTTTTGATCCATACTTCCACCTAACCAGCAGTACCCTATAACTTACTTTTCCTGATGATCTTAAACCTTTTGGCTCACTTTTCTTTGTTGAGATCTCGGCATTTTATGCTAAACTGAATCCCATTTCATGGAACAGACCTACCTTGACTCAAGCAACCAAGTTACCAAGGTGTATATTAGTGTGGGATTCATATTCACCTGAGCAAAGCAACTGTCACCCACAGTCAAGGCTTAAAGGGTGTCAGATACCAGAGTATTACACAAAATAGCAAGAATATTGAACAAACAAATTTATTGAGAGAATTAATACCTAGGCCTGAAAAAGATTATATAGAAAATTCCTTGATTTACTATACATGGGTAAATAAAAAATGGTAAGGCCCAATTTGCCACTAGGAAATCTTCTTCAGACCAGCTTGAGCCAAAAACTCTGTGGGAAAGATTCTTAATTATTTTAAGTAATGAATCATCTGAATGTGAGGTGACCTCTCCATTTGATGGATTATGAGGTAGTAAATTAAGACGTACCTTCAAAAGGAAACAAATCTGAGGCCTGCCTGACAATTGACTTATATGAAACCAAGTTTTATCCAAGCAGGTCACTTAAAATGCATTCTCTTCTATAAAATTATGCTTCAAAGGCATCATGAATCCAGATGAGCTACTCAATGAATAGCCTCCCATTCAGATAGCCTTCCCTTAATAATTTTATTATTTTCTTACCTTATTGGAATGTATTGTTTCTGCCACATATAAAGCCCCTAAAGTTATTCTCAAATAAAATTTACGCCCTTTTATCAAAATCTCTGTCTGTTAACTTGCCTTCAATAAGTCTCTTTGTCTCTTACCATAGGACAGATACTATAGCTTTCAGGACCTAAGTGAGAAATTGCCATTTTTGAAGTAAATAAATACTTGTGAAATTCTTAGACTTGAGAAAAAGCTTGAATGTTAGCTTCTTATACACAGCATTATCAAGCCACAAAAAAACAGAAGCCCTGCAGAGGGGGCTCTGTTAGGCTTCTCCCTAGTAGGGATGAAGCCTTGACTTTGGGTTTTTAACTTAATATCTATTTCAATCAAATTTGGTTTAAGTTTATTATTAATAAAATCATATAAACATACTTTATTGGGATTAAGGCCCATAAACCATTGTTAACATTAGAATATAAAGCACTAAAAGATTTCATTAAATAACACTGACTTTATAATTTACACTATGCAGATAATTGCCCCTTAGTGCTCCACTAGCCGATGAGATAGGTAAGAATACCTTAACCAAATTATCAGCCTGATATCAAGTACAATGATGTATTCACTGCTTTAACTCTCCTATTCACCACTTTTTTATAACCTTATGCCACCTATTATGCCGTTCAGTCCATTGTCTTCTTTGTATCAGTTAATGGAAAATCTCTTTGGTGTTACTATTATTGATCTTAGTCTAGACTTTGAAGAATGCTGCTCTACTACAACCTTGAACCTGAAATGTGACATCATTTTTACATTCCTGAATCAAGTTTCACCCTTATACATGGTACTTTTCTATCATTAATCATAATCTAGATTTTTCTCCAGTACTTTAAATATTACTATCTACTTATTGAAGTTAACCTATTATACCTTTATTTATTTAATTATTGATGTTCTCTTGGGTCTCTGAACCAGCCTTAAGCTGGTTAATGGCTTGTCTCAAATTAGGTCCTGGTGAAAGCATCCGCTACTCTTTACCAGATTATCCCATCAGAAAAACACCAAGATCCCCAATTTTAAGTTTTTTATATAAGGTTTGCAACTTACCATAGTTTTTGCTTTTCTACCTCCCTACCCTCATTAGTATCATTTTTGTCTTTTAATACTTTTACTGGGTTAAAATTAGCGCAAAAAGTTTTGTGGGTATTTTGATATTATAATAAAAACTCAAAGTCTCAAATTGAGACCCTTGGAGTTCAATTCTGTTTATTATGGTAATTTATCTAATTCAGATGTTTTTGACTGAACTTCAAGATAGTTAAGGTCAAAGCAATGTATTGGATGAAAAGTGTCTCATCTGTAAAAGTTACCAACCTTTTAAGTGCTTAGATCATGATAAAGGTGTCTGGAATTACTCTTGTGGTGATTGTTGCTTAATTTCACAATTCTCAACTAAGGCATTGTTCTCATAATTATTTATTATAAATGTTTTTAATTTACTTTTTAATTCATATAACTTTTATATATTGCACTTAACAACTTCAGCAAATAATTAAACATCTTCCAATTAATATATCTTTTTTAAAAATATTTATTTCTTTTACATGAGTTTGCAATCTTCTTTGCAAATTTTAAATATGTTTATTTAATTTGTTTAACTATAATTTTGGACCTCAAGGTTTGGTAAGACTATCACAATGTTTATAACCTAATATTTTTTGTTCTACTAAGGATTCAGCCTGTTGTTTGTACATAGTATCAAGAACTGAGGCATCAAATATTTATGATCTTCTCCTAAAGATTGGCAAAATTATTCTTGGTCTTCCTGATATTTCCATTATGACTTATCAGTAAATCATATACAACTTTTAATCTCTGAAAAAGCCATTTTATATTTATATGGGGAGGATGCCCCAGTGGTAGAATAGGGACCTCTACCGCTGCCTCCCCAAGTTCTATTCTGGTAGATGAACTTTGGGTAGGGGACGACTATGACTGTGTTGGCGTTGTGCACCAATGCCCCAAACTGAGATAGCAAATAGCAAAGGTGGTCCGTGGAGTTCCTGGCCTATCATACGCTGCACATGAAAGTTTTCCAGATTTTATCCTCCTTTCCCATTCATTTGATTTCCCCTCAATTGGTGCAGTATCATCCCCAGGTCAGCCCACCTCAAATAAAAAAGCCATTTTATATAAAGTGGATAAATCTCACTCCACCATGTTGTTAAAGTATATGAAAGAAATAAATTTGCTTTTCCCTAGAAGCCCTTTAGAATCACCAGTATAATTTCATGGCACACATGTTTGTCTAAGGTGTGTAATTCACGTTACTACTATTTGAATAAAGTAGTGAATTGATAAAAAGTATAATACATGATAGATACTGTAAATTCATTGGTAATTTTACCTAGAAGATTAATACCTAAATATCTATTATATAAAGTAATTAAATCAAAGAAACAAAGAACCGCATATAATAATTTTGTAGTATATAATAAAGGGTAAAAGAACTTTTTCATTATGATATAAGATGTTGCAATCTGATATTCTAATAACAAGTTAAGATTTATTATTTTAGGTGAATAGCTATAGATTATATTTCTGAAATTTGAGATAGTGCTACATCTCACAAATAGAAGGATTAGGACTCTTCTCATATCAGCTTCAACAGCCAAAAATAATTAAAGACCTTTATCAATGACTTTAAGCTCCACGCAGTTTGTCATTTCCTAACCCAAATTAAGTGACAACCATTTTAAAACATTTTAAAAAAGCAACTAAACATTAGAAACAGCTGAAAAGATGATGAAGCTAATAGATTGTATGAATATAATTCCAATACAAGCTTAATATCTGATCAATACATCAGCATATAATGAATTAAAAGTCTTTAAAATTTAAAATGTGCAAAACAACTTGCTCTAATTGGGTAAAGCACATAGACTATAATAACAACACTGGTCTATCTCAGATATCCTGATTGATACTAATAATAAGGTTGGCTATCAATTTGAAGTATAATGATAATAGAAAATTTTGGATGAAAACGTGTCAAGAGGAACTAGACTTCAATTGGGGATACTTGAACACCCATGATATTAACTAAAGACTACAAGACACCACTGTACTGACTGTATGTGGGTGTAATTTATAGTAAAAGTTAGTTGTGATTTTTGCAATAATTGTTGTAACTGGTATATTCTGTTCCTTTTGTGGACAACCTCTTTGAGGCTATCCATACATTTTTGGACTAATGCCACCACTACAACTTGTCCTGAAATTTTGGGCCACTTTACAAGCATTATTTAATTAATTTCAGGTGATGTAATTCAGTTGAACTAAAGAGATTGAAATTTTCTAAATAAAAGATTTTATAAATAAAGAAAACAATATTATATCCTACCATTATTATACTTTTATTTCTATATTTGGGGTTTGAAAGTAAAAGCTTGTGATGTTTCAAAGTGCATACATGGACCAGCACTACTTCTAATGTCTTATTATTTTTTTATTCAAGGTGGGCCGGCCTTGGGATGATACCGCACCAATTAGGGAAGTGAAGAAAATGGGAAAGGAGGATAAAACCTGGAAAACCTCCATGCAAGGTGTATGATAGGCCAGGAACTCCATGGATCGCCTTTGCTATTTTGCTATCTCAGTTTGGGACATTAGTGCGCAAAATCAACACAGTCAAAATCGTCCCCTACCCAAAGTCCATTACTGGGATCAAACTTGGGAGGCAGTGGTAGAGGGTCCATACTCTACCAATGGGGTATCCAATCTTCTAATGTCTTATTATATGCCTTAGATATCAAAATTTGACTTAGAAACCTCATGTGCATCAACTCAATTAAACATTGCTTTATTAATCTTAATCCAGAATCTTTATCATTAAATAAATCATATACTTTTTACCCAAGTGTCAGGCGGCCAGGGGAAATCACTGGCAGCTCAAGAATCTGAAGGCAGGGATTTGAAGTTTGCAGCGCTGGATGAGACTTTTCTCCATTTGAATAAAAATTTCCAAATATATATAAGATATTTAATATATAGTGGAAAAGATTGCCTCTTCTGAAAATAAACAAGTACTATATATAGTACTGATAAGACAAAATAAAAATTTTAGGATTATTGGGATATGAAAGAAGTGATTTATGATCACCAAGTAAATTAACCATTATCTTGTAAGGCCAGCTGAGCTTCTGGATCTTCTAGTATTATTATATAGCAACAGCTGAATAGGATAATAGGATTATTTGGGTAGACATTGGGTTTGAATTTATTGAGGTGATAAGGGAGTTTCATTGTAAAATACAGTGGAAAGAGAAGGATTTTGGCATACAAGGTAGATCTTGATTGAGGCGGTGAATTCAGGAAATCTCCAAATTTGTAAAACCTTTGTTGTATGAATTGACGATAACAGATAGGATTCAGTATTAGAAAATAATGTTAGTAAAAATAAAAGGCTTATTAATTGGATTCAGAATAATTTAATCAATACCCCAAATTTAAAATCTTAATTGTTGACACTAAAATGAACCTTAATTCAGGACCTTTGGGACCATTTAAGCATCCTAATAATTAAGTGCCAAATATCGTTGTCAGCTGATAGTCCCCCTGTAACAAGGCTTTCACCTTCACTAAGGAGAATCCCAATACCAAGGCTGCCCCAGGTTCCAATTTAACAAAGGTACTGGGACCCTTGTTTTGTTAGATGCTGAGCCCTGAGGTTCATGACAAGTAAACTCCCAGAGTGAGGGGTCAATTTTTGACAAGGCTTTTAATACTAGTATAATTTGGAAACTCAGACAATATGCTAGAATCCCAATATGTTTTAGAATAAAAACATGTAGCAAGCAGTCCTTATGAGTATCTGATTTATTGACTAAGATCCCCTAATTGCTGTAAATTTTTTATATATCAAAGTCATGGTGAAGCTCAGATCTTGCAGAATTAGCAAAGGCATAAAATCAGTCTCAAACCCTTGGAGTATGCAAATATCACAATGATGGAATTATGTTTATTGCAGCAGATATCTTCTGCAACAATAAAATATTAAGCTTCAATCAGAGAATTATATTTGGTTTTTGAAACATCTTTACTCATTAATTTGAGTATCCTTGATAAAGTAAGAAAACATAAACATTATAAAATAAAATAATGTATACCCAAATAGGGCTAACAAACATGTTAAGAATTCTAACAAAGCTACAAAACGTTCATGGTATATTGTTAACTTGTTTTGCAAATTTTACCATTTTGAGGATCAATTACATCATGATCTTTACTATAGTGGTGTCTCTGGGCACTTTTCCTTCTATCACCCTATCTTCTTTCATATAAATATTTTCCAAATTTTCGCCAGTGGGATGGTCTATTACCCTTATCTTTTATATATGACCTTTAACAATCGTCATTAGATTTAAAAAAAGACATGAATATTATATATCAATTTTCTTGTCCTTTTTAGGGCGCTCTATTTCAGGTAGAATAGAACTATTTGTGACATACTATCCGCTCTTTTTAGGGGTTTTACTCTACCAAAAGGGAACATGCCAAGGTATATTTTTTTGGGGTTGTAAAGCTTCATAGAAGCTAGGGATGAGGGTATAAGCAAAAAATCAACAGCTTTGGAGAATTTATTAAAAATCATTTTGACCAACTCCAGAGCATGAAAGGAGTCCTAGGCTAGTACCTAACTTTTTAATCTCTTAATACCCATTCCACGACACTAGGTACTAAAGGTGGCGGCAAGAAACACATAATTTCAGAATGGCATCAATTTTTTATTCAGGTTTGCCATCCACATGATAGGTTGGGGTGACTCAGCATGGGTCCAAAGTAGTGGGTCAACAATCATTTATCCAAAGTTTATAGACCTTGATGGATAGGAAAAGTTCAATCCTGTAAGCAGAAGGTCAAGCTTTCTGTATCACCTAAATGGTCCAATCCATTATGTGCACAATACTGGTATGAATGTTTAAGGTGGAAGTTTTTGGCGTTATCTATCTTTAAGTCTCCCAGCTGCCAATCAGAACCTCTATGAAAACTGCAATCTTCAATATTTTTAGATCCTCATACCATTTACAAAATTTTCCTTTACCATGCAAAAGTTATTCCTGATCTCCTTGGCATTTTTCTTTTCTGTTAACACCTGAGTGTATGATTGGAGGCTAGGTTAAAGCTTGTATTATACCCATAGTTTGTAGAGAAAAGTAATAATCAAGTCAAGTAGTGATTGAAGTTGTTATAGGAGAAATTAGTCTTGAAAGGTGCGCCGCTCAGTGGTTTTGTTCCACGATTGTGTAGCTTCATAAGAAATGTTTTAACCCTTGTTTAACACTATCTGTCTATTTAACAGGCTAAGGGTAAGCACAGAGCAACAAAATGGTATTAATAGAGTATGAAAATCCTCCCAGAATTGTGCAATGAACTTGGGGTTCATATCACTCACTATTTCCTTATGGAGCTCATGTAAGCAGAAAAATAGTTAGTAAACAGCTGATACATCTGTACTGAGATAATCTTTGTGGTGCAAGGTATAAAGTAGCCATCTTGTAAAGTGATCAACCATTACCATCAATGCCCCTAAGCCTTGATAAGGAGGGTGCTCCACAATTAATTCCACTGATACTGATGTCCATGGAACTTCTGCTGTTTGCTAGGATAAATGAAATTCATTTGCTTCTAGCTGTTTAGTATGTGGAATGTAAGGAAGGTCTTTGTTTTTACATGACATCTGTGTTTAGCCCTTTGTTTAATTTTAGGGATAACTCACTTATAAGTTGAAGCCCTGCTTCTAAAGGTGAGAAAGTAATTCAACCAACATATCCTAAAAATTGTGTCAAGAGTCTTTTGACATTCTTAGCGGTTTGGATGATCACAAGGCCTAACTTTAATATATGACTCTTCTGGTCTCCTCTGGGAATATTGTCCCTACAAAATCGAGAACTTCTCCTGATGAAGGTAAAGGTACAAGCTTTGATTTATTTTATCTAAAGGCTTGTTAAGACTCCTAATAGAAATTTAAGACATTTATATTGTCACCAAAATGAATGAGGTATAATAAGTTAATAAATAATTTTAATCAGATGATGATTGATCTTTTAATAGTGGTCTAGCGCTGGTATTTTATACCTCTTAAGCATCTCCTGGCCATACTCTTCTGTTAAATGGGTTCATCTATAACATTCAAATCATCTAATAATCATGGCAATGGTTAATAATAATTTCCTTCAAGTAAATTTGGCCCTTGATTTTACTTAATTACAATATTTCATCCCAATTAAAGGCAATCTTACTCTAGTAATTGGGAGAATTTTAGGTGCAATATTGGCACAGAGTTGCATACTTGCTTTTTATTCAGCCCAATTAGAGTTTCGTCAAACAGCTGACAAAATAAAAAAATGAGGAATAATGAACATCACTTGTAAATATTGTCATACCCCTAATTAGACGTCAGCAGACCTCTTAATAGCACTAGTGTTGGAATTTTTGCCCATCTTTCCAGCTTCCTAGTTTATCTTCTGGTTTGCTAGAGAATAAGTCCTTCCAGTGAATGAATCATATATTGGTTGATTTTGATTTTGGCTTACTAATGTCTGCAAATTTTTGGGCAATCTTCCAAATCTGGATCAATTGAGGATCAATCCATGTGAATGCTTAAGATCTCAAGGGCAAAGTTGCTAATGAAATTGAGTCATCTGATAGTTGATCGTTGATCAACTATTAGGTGCACCAATTGGTATTGGTCGGGTTTCATCACCAAATAATTGGGAATTTAATCAGCAGTTGTGAGGCGAGTGATGCCACCTGCAACTAGCAAATCAATTGGTTAGTTTGTGACCTGCTATAATGGTTAAAGAGCCCCATTACCTTAGCAGATCACTAGACAAATGTGGTTGGTTCATTGTGATTGAGTGGGAATGTTAGGTACAAATTTTCTGGCTCTTTCAGTTTTCAGGTCTCTGGGATGTCCAACAGAGGAATCCTTAGCCTGATGTAGAAGACCATCACCAGAAAAGACTTTACAGGGTAGTTCAACAGCAACAGCTGCCGTTTCATGGCTGAGGCACCAACTGAGGAGTTAGGTGCCAAATTCCCCCTATAAATTTCATAGTAATTTTATTAGTAAGCAGATCATATTAGATCAAATCATGTTTTTGTAAGATAGGCTCAAGGGTAGTAAAATCTTAATCAGGTCTCACCCATCCTGGTGTTCATACAGGTGTTAAGGAAATAATTGCAAGGTTGACCAAGATCCTTGTATGGCAGCTAGTCTTGAAAGACATAGGCTTATGTCTCCAGTACCTTGAAGTGAGGAATAAATTACTGGGATGCAAAAGTTACTGCTTGAGGTGGTAATCAATTATAAAGAAGATTGGTGACTAACTGTTATTCAACATTAGCATTTCAGTATATTTTGCATAAGACCACCCTGTCTATGTAGAAATGTACCTGATTGAGGGTGAATCAATTATATATAAGCTGACTAACTAATGGTTGTCACAAATTAGACTTCTTTATTATCTACATCAAGTCATTTTAATTCATATCATCATTATTTATATCCCTTTATATTATATATTAGGAGATCATACATGAGATAAGATTGTAAGCTAAATCTAATTTAATATTAATTTATATTCATCCTTAGTACTTTTCTCTCTCGTTGCAATCACTTTTGCAACCCATTCAATTCAAGTCTGAATCTAGTTTGATGAATCTCATAGAGGAGATTAGTCTGCGCCCATGTCAGGGAGCAGTTGGGCAAGTAAGGTAAGAGGAGCAGGTGGGAGGCCCGTGGCCTCAAACATTCAAAAATGCCCCGGAGAAACTGGCGGAATAGAAAAAAAATTCAAAAAACCAGCGGTCACTATTTCCCCAGAAATCCTCACTTGGCAAGCACGATGCAACCAGTACATCAATACGCCGCACTCCCAGCCACTTTTGTTGGTGGTATATGGAGTCCGCATGTTTCTGGACATCCAACAAATGGCTTTATGGGAAAATTTTGTGGGGATGTGCACACTTTTTCCCAACCGCAGTGTACATCGCACCTCATTCCATGTCATGCGGTTGGCTGGACCTAGGTTTCAAAAACAAGGAGGCAGCAGATGAGGCTGCTGCAGTGCGCATAGTGATTGACCTCCCTGAAGGGCAATAAGTCATTAAAACAAAATGCACTAGATGGACAAAATCCAACCAAATTTTCCTCACGTTCAACTTCTTGTCTACTATGGTAAAACGTGATATTTTGGAGCAACACCTGGAAGATGGTCTCGCTGTCTACAGCGAAATCCAATCTTTCAAAATGCAACGCTTTATGCTGATGCCACACCTGTGCACTGGCAAAGCTATTGCAGTTCTGACCCCAACCAAGAAGATCATGAAGGACCTAACCCAGATCCCGCACTACACTCTTATTAATATTAAAGGGCATACCACCCACCCTTTCTGGGTAACCGTGGACAGCGCGCCCCCCATCTGCACCCACTGTGACATGTTCAGCCATAAGGCACATGCATGCCCCACCAAGGAGGGCATCACATTCTAAGAGCACCCCTCAGCGGCCATGGCCAGCGGAGAGGTGCACTACAAACCATAAGTACCAAAGAGGCTTTCCCATGGGGAGCACAAGGCTGCTACCTACTGGTAAAGCCTATTTCCCCACAAGAGCGGAAGAAGGCCAAGCAGACCCACAGGGCCATGGCCAAGGAAGTGGCTAAAGTCACCACCTCTATCCCACACTCTCAACGCCAGGAGGACATCGAAACCTTCATGGCAGAAGCAAATCAGGAATCCATCAACCAATCAGATTGGGAAGCCCATACCAATTGGGCCACCTGATCCGAGGATCTGATGGGTGACTCAAATTCTCCTGATCTTTGCAACCAACTCCAGTCAAAACTGACTTGGCCTTCAACCTACCTAAAAAAACTTTTCCCCGCTTGATGGTGCACTGAACTCATCTGCACCGCAAAAAATTCGTCCAATGTTGGGGAAACAAAAAGCAAAGGCAAAAGCCAATGCAAACCTTTCTGCAAAAATTAATAAAAATACCAATAGCATTGCTGCAAACACCCGCGCTGCTGTGAAGGCCCGTGGGGATCTAGAGGAGGCTAGTGGGCCTGGGTGCCCACCCCCTCACACCTAAGGTGCAGTGGGGAAACCTTCACTTTAGGGAAGTTGAATATTGCTGGACTCAAGGCCTTGCTGTCCCAGGCTAGGAAACTGAGTTTTTTACAACAAAATTTATCTGTGGATATCCTGGCCATCCAGGAGTCCCAATGTCCATGAGGTTCCGAGGAGGCTTGGAAAACAATGCTCCTCCCATCCCTATCCTTTTGGTCAAAGCACTGTGGGATGCTAATTCAGAAAAACAATTTTTTCAAATTTTTATCGTTGGAAACCTTCCTCAATGGCCAAGTCCTCATTTTCACTTTTTTGTGGGCCAACGTGGTACATGCTATTGTCAACATCTATGCCCTAAATGGTGCACGAGAGCATCAGGAATTTTCTTGTTGGTTAAATCCCTCCCACTACCCTCAGACCCTTTCGTAGTTGGCAACATGAACTGTTGGCTAAACACTCCAATGGACCGGTGGCCTTCCTCCTCCCATGCCCCCCAGGGCCACGTTGAACTTTGCATTCTAAAGGCCACCCTTGGGTTAATGGATGTGCTGCCACAGAAAGCCCCGCTGCTCAAGAACATGACGCGCCCCCACATCCACAACAGCCAATTAAGGTCCATGTCCTGCATTGACCTTATCCTTACGCTGGAAAAGTTCCAACCCCACATATCCCACTTTAAAACAACAAAAATGGAATTCTCTGACCATTGACTAGTCTCGATAACCTACCACCTACCTGTCACAGCTGCTAAGGCCCCACATTGGTGCAAAATCCGCCCCCCCAAGCTCGCATCACCAGGATTTTCCATGTGGGTGTAATCAGCAACTTTGGCAAAAGAGTTTGTTGCACCATTCTGTGTAGACCCCATTTCCATATGGGCAACTTTCAAAGAAGATACCATCCGCCAATCTCGCCACCTCTCCTCCAGATGCTCACGAGCCACATCAGCTGTCATATCGCGCGCTCTGGCAGAGTTGGCACACCTGAAGTCCAATATCCTGGCTACAGGATACATCTCTGCATGGGGCCAGAAGTGGGTGGAGGCAGCCACCCACCTCAACATGCTCGAAAGGCAACACAAATATTGGGTTTGTGTTCAGTACAGGGCCAAACGCATCACAAAAGGTGACGAGTGCACCGCATATTTTTTTAAAAAAAAAATTGCACCACGCCAGAGTGTGGCCTACATACAGGTGCGAAGATTGGATGATTCCATTGCGGATACATCAGCCAAAGTGGCAATCAAAACATAAAAGTATTACTCCAAGTTATACCAATCTAATTTAATTCAGCTGGCTGAAGTGGCAGAATTTCTTGACTGAGCCCACATCTGCACCATTTCCCAATACCCAGAAATAATGAATTTGATTACTCCAAACGAATTTTGGACAGCCATTCACGGCGCACCAAACTGAAAATGCCCAGGCCTGGATGGCATTCCATATGAATTCTACAAAAAGTACTTCATGTGTATATCCCCACTACTGTTGGCCTCACTTAACCAGAGCCTTTTGGAAACGCGCCTTCTGCCAGGAGGACAAGAGGCCTTCACCATCACACTCTTCAAGAAAGGGGACAAGCTAGACTTAGCCAACTGGCACCCCATTTCTTTAACTAACATGGATACAAGAATTTTAACAAAAATCATGGCTAACTGTTTAGGGATTGTAGCATCTGCCACCATCTCCCCAGAACAATTTTGTTTCATACCCAGAAGGTCGATTTGGGACAACGTGCACTCTGTGGCCAACGCGTGCCAGTCCACAGCCTCTGGGGCACTTGCATTCTTGGACCAACAGAAGGCCTATGATAAAGTAAACTGGGAATACCTCAGTGCCTGCATCCATCAATTCCGCTTACCCCCTCGCTTCATCAACTTGGTGATGCTTCTCACGGAATCTGCAACAATGGCAGTACGTGGCCCTGGCTTCCTAACAGAAGTAGTTCGCCCTCAAAGGGGCTTGCGACAAGGGGACCCCCTTAGCCTACTTTTATACAATTTCAGCCTTGACCCACTACTTCGAAACACAAATGCCCAACTCACTGGGGTCCATGTGCCAGGCCAAGCCCCAGTCAGGATGATGGCGTTTGCAGATGACTGTGTGGTGGGGGTGTCTAATAATAAAGATGCACGTGCACTTGAAGCTCTCATCCAAAAGTATTCCCGGGTAAGTAACGCTGCACTGAACGCCTCCAAAACCGAAATCATCCTCCTTGGTCAGTATCAAAACTGCTGGGCCCCTGCAAACAGTGCCCAGCCCAGCCCATCTGCTCACAAATGCGCTCGCCCTCCCAGCTCACCCCACACCGCCCCACTGGTGCTCCCCTTTGTGCCACGCCCTACCATAGGGCCAGTCCGCCATCTGGGCGTGTGGGTGGAGGCAGGCGGATATGCATCAGCAGTAATAGAGAGTCATATTTTAGACAATGTAACAAAGCGCATAGCCTCCCTCAGAGCCCACCCTACTTCCCTTACTGGCAGGGTCGTTTTGGACAACTCTATGCTCCTCTCCAAAGTCTGGTTTGGAGCCCACGCCATCCCCTTCTCCCCAAGCTTCTTCAAATCCTTGCATGCCCTGCTGCAAGGATGGCTATGGTCAGGCCGCCCTCCACCAGTACGGTTAGAATTCATGTTTGGCCCTCATCAGCATGGTGGCATGGGCCTGCTTGACTTCAGAGCTCATGCGGCCAAGATCTTGGGTACCTGGATTGCGGCCGTCACCGCCCCTACACTCCCCTCCCAATACTGGTCCCGCGCGGCCCACTCCAACTTCTCCCACGCCTTGGGCCTCAACAATCCATCGAACCCCCACTCCCTGATGAAATACCTGGCTTCACACCCATCGGCCACAGGTCCTCATGGTACTAAAACCCACTACAAATGAATTCTACTCTCCATGTGGAGTGCTGAGTGGAGAATTTGTATTAGCGGACATACAACCCAAAGAGGCTGCCCCTCTCCTCAGTTCACACAAGAGGTACAGGGGCTACCCGTCCATGATGGCGTGATCCCCATACGACTTCATGTCCTATCCAGGGTGGACTACCTGGACATGATGGACATCCCTTACTCCATTGAGACCCAAAAAAACCATATGGAAATACGCTCACCATCCTCTGTTGCAGCCTCAAATCCGCTCCCATGTGTGGCACTGCCTGAGGCGGGTGTACCATACAGCTGAGCGCTCTAACGCTTTACACTCATCCTGCGTCATGTGTGGCCAGTATGGAACGCTGTTCCACCGCCTGGAGAAGTGTCCTACCTCTAAAGTGATATGGCGCGAAGCTCAACGTTTACTGGGTCAAAATCAAACACATCCATTCAGTCTGTCAAGAGATATGTTTGCTTTATCAATGGCCTCCCCCCTTCCATCATCCCTCCGTGCTCTGGTGGTTGCAATCGCCATGTGGACCATCCACACGATTGTCTTGGAGCCATCGCAGGCTCCATCCCCACCCTCCCAGAAGCTGTCCACAGATTCCGGTCTCATTTGGTGGACCACTTTCAAGCTTGGATGTTTGGATACCTCCCACCGCGCTGCTGACAGCTGGTATCCTCCTGGTTCCCAGTTTGGTTCATCAAATCAGACCCCTTCCTCCACACGTGTTCAATTGTGGCTACGGCCCCTTCACGCGTTCCCTCCCCTTCCCCATAAGTGGCGTTCCCGCTGGCAACAAGAGATAGCATCGCTTCTGGGGTGCCTTCCCTGTTACTAAGTGTTGTCTCAGTCAAGTCAATTTTGGAAGTGTCTGTCCCATGGTCAGCCTTCCCCGCAATAAATTAAATATAATCATCTTTAGTTAATTACTGTTATAGTAGTAAGATAACTTTGGACTCATTTTGTGTGATAAAAAGTAAGGATTGGATATTCTTAAAAGAGAAGCAGACCTTTGAATTAGATCTACAATGACTCAGCATGATGGGAACTAAGGCTGGTAACTTCTGAATCTGAGACTGGATTAAATTTAGCCAATATATGGAAGAAGTTCTGAATTGTCAACATAATCATTATTTCATGAATCATATTAAAGTTTAGCATTGGATCACCAATCAACTGGGTTTATAAAATAACTACAGATAATAGTCTTCATACTATTATCGTCCATTTATCTAATACCATCAAGCAACGCAAATTGTGCACATAACTGAACCTGTGCAGTTAACTTCTGGAAATGATCAGCAAATCCAGATTTTAACAACTAGGCACTTCC
Organism: Massospora cicadina; assembly: GCA_022478985.1. Lineage (NCBI taxonomy): Eukaryota > Fungi > Entomophthoromycota > Entomophthoromycetes > Entomophthorales > Entomophthoraceae > Massospora > Massospora cicadina. The sequence continues at coordinate 41,699 of JAKSZP010002981.1, forward strand.
TTATTAGGATGTCCATGTTTAAGTGCTATCATGTCAATTACATGGATTGGCGTACAATTTCACCTCAGTGCATTATTAACAATGCACAGATAAAGAAGGTTCAATTAGATTAACTCTATGTTGCAATTCTGATATGACTAGTTGATAAGCCTTAATTTGTTACGGTGGAATGTGTAAGAATCCGCTGAGTCTGATATGAGCTATGATTATTTGAGCACCTTAAGATGAGGTGATATTGGGTTGAAAAGTAATATTGGATCACTTCTGAATCAGGCGATAAGGTAATGTCAACAAATGACGGATAATGAGATGTTGGCATATGATGGATAGTGAGTGGATTGCCTCAAATTAAGGTGATCATGAATTTAGTACATATTAACCTATTTCAGAACCAATGAGATGTGGTGGAACAAATTATTAAGAAAAATGGTTGGTATTGACCAAAGTTGCTGAGATATCAGTGAGACAAGTATATTGGAGGAGGAGAATTGTTAGTAGTCTAGAGTGAGTGGAGCAGTGAGAATCAGTTGAATATATCGTGTTAAAATAAAGAAGTGTTAGTGAGGCAATTGCTCCATAATATCATATTTATTTATTAAAGAGTGTTCTGAGGGCCAACGATCTCCATATCGTCCATTCTATTGCTCAGTGGGTTTGACCTTGTGCAAAAACTTTATGGCATATTTAAATGATTCCACTAAATTTATAACAGTGGTTCTCATTACAGGGGGTGCCCATTAATCAATCATAAAGATGAAAATTCTTCAGTCGCTGGCTATGGTGCAGCAGTCTTGCTTTAATTAGGATCTCCAAAACACGCTTCACCTGTTGAATATGTGGAACTCAAGCTTGCCTTGGATGCAGTGCTCAAATGGAAGGAGGAGCTTCTACAGGAGGTTTTTATTGATATGCTGCCTCTGTTTTATTGTGATGTGAACATCCATGGATTCTTTAAGCAATTTAAGTTTTCAGCAGAAGGAGCTTCAGATTGGCATAAAGTGAAATTGTTGATATCTACCTTGAATGTTGGAAGTGCTTACCAAGTTACTTGCTATCTTTCAAACAATTCTGTTACCTATCAAGAAGTGAAGGATATGGTGCTACGGTTGTTTGGAGGAACTGCAAAGATGTTAAAGCAGAAGGTAGAGTCTTTGACCATTGGGTTCTTGAGTAGTGAGACCCTCACCGCATTTGCTATTGATTTATGGTGGAAGCACACATGTTAATTGGGTCAGGGTCTTTAACCAATTCTGACGTATGCATAGCAATAACCTCCACTGTGAAACCATACTGTGATCTTTTAAATGCCGAAACTTTCATATTTAGAGGATGACGTACCCTTGCTTAAACTTGTTCAAATTTTACGCCTTCTATCTACTACCTTCCCTCCGCCCCATATAAAGCAGAAACCTACCACCTCCGCTACTATACCTTCTTATTCAGGGGAATTATCCCGCCATGTTCAGCGTCTGTTTAGTAACCCCTGGCCTTATTATCAATATGTCCCTTGCTCCCAACTGAGTTGCCAGCAGCAGTTCATCTATTGGGTGGGGCTTGTTTACACCGCTCAACCCCAATCTAACTTTTAGTGTGGCCCATCTTACATCAATCAAGGACGCAGGCCCTATGGGGTTAATTTTTTTAATGAGGTCGCCCTGGGCACCTGGGCTGAGGTTGCTCCAATCGTCAGGTCCATCACGTACAGCGAGAACAGTACTATCAGGAAAAGTCAGAGTGGAGTAGAGACAGGACTCTCTACTTTCCAATATCCCAAACCCAAACGTCCAATATGAACCCAAAGAAGTATATACATCAGAATTTCCTCAGTCTGATGATGGATTCCTATATCAGCAGCCAGTTGGAAGGGTGAATATTTTGAAATTAACGAAAACCAAAGTAATTGCAGAAGAAGGATCTCAGATGCAGCCCATGCCATACGCTTGCCAAATGTTTGACCAAGTTTCCCCTGAAAAGTTGGACTCATCCGCAGATGCACCTTCCTTGCAAGGTGTAAACGTTGCCCTTCTGGTACACATTATCATCAAAGAATACCCCAAAGTTGGTAAGGGGATTGTGGGTTTCCTTGGGAACAGGGATTCAATAAATGTCCATTCATTAACTAGTCAAAATATATCATACTCAGAATGTACGTACTTTGACGTTGTTGTAGCCAAAACCTGAGTCCACACTATAATAGATATGGATGCTCCAGTTAACAAAGTTTCTACTAAGTTGGTGGCTAAGTTTAACGTTAAAATCTGATATTGAACACTGGATGGTATATGAGACCTCTGGAGAAGATAGCACGATCTCTGAAGGAGCATATAGCTCGCTTCCGTTGTGATTTGGGTTGAAAGTCATTGTAGCTCTGGTGATAGTTTTGCCAAATGATAATTACAATATGCTAATTGGAACCTCTTTTATGCAACACTATGGGGCTATCATTGATATGAAGGCGGAGACCTTTTAGATTTTGGGGCAGCGGCACCCAATTTACTTTACCTCCAGCGGAGTTCCAAAGGACTTGGTGCACATGGGGCATACTAATCGTGCCTATAGTGATGTGGTGATTCCAGTGTGCTATCATCGATTAAAAAGCAAGACTCATCCCCTTTCCCATCAGATATATGAATATCAGGGGCTTCCTCTCTGATCCGCTGGCCTTATATCTATCCCCTCTAGTCACCAAGTAATAGTGAACACTGAATTGGAGGTAGAAGTACCTCATGGACTCTATGGGGAAGTTATTGAGCCTTATCACCAATTGCAGTTGAGCCACATGTGGCTCCAGGCATCGTACTCCTGGGACATGAGGAGATCAAGGTTTTACTGGTGAACCTACAAATGAAACCATTGCAAATCCGCTGACATCAAATAGTGGCATATTTACATTTGGCCCCAGTTGAGGAGGTCCTCCAGGTTCACAATTTTTGTCACTGGATAAATTTGGTCTTCCTGTCAAATCACAGCTTAGTGTAATGATGGTGGTAACACGCAAAAGCTTAATAGGTTATCAGAAAATCAGAAAGCTCAGGTTATTGCTTTATTTCACAAATATAAAGAGATCTTTGCCGTTTTGACCATGATTTAGGGTGCGCATGGGTAATTGTACATTGACTGAACACAGGTGATCATCCCCCCATCAGATCTTGGCTGATCCGCCAATCTAGAGTAGCAGAAGAAGTCATCACTAAAGAAATTGATAAGCTTCTGAAACAAGGAATGCTTGAACCATTGAAGAGCCCATAGGCTTCCCTCATCCTTATTGTCAAAAAGAAAAAAAGGTACCAATTGGGTAGTGATAGACTACTGCAAGCTCAACAGCATTACAAGAAAGGACTCATATCCTTTCCGTGGATTGATGATGCTTTAAATTGGTTGGGAGGAGCTCGTTACTTCTCTGAAATGAATTTGATTTCTGGTTACTGGCAGATTGAGTTACATGCGGCAGAACAAAAGAAATGCGTTATTATCACATCCAAAGGTCTTTTTCAACCAACCTGTATGCCACAAAGGCTGCATAATGCCCCAGCTACATTCCAACGGGCAATAACACTATCCTTGGTAATTTGAAGCTGTCATGCGTTCTTGTATACCTTGAGGATATCAACGTTTTCTCCTGCACGTTTTCTGAGCACCTTACCCATTTTGGAGGAGGTATTCCGCCAGTTGGCTGAGGCCAACAGCAAGATTAAACCCCAGAAATGTCACTTTTTCAAGAATCAGCTGAAGTATCTCAGGTTTGTGGTAGACTTTAGGTGGTTGAAACCACAGCTAACCAAGGTGGAGGCCATCCAAAAAATGACTACATCAAACAGTAAGCAAGATATACAAGTATTTTTAGGGATGGTCAGCTACTACGGTCACTTTATACCTAACTTTAATTGTATCAGAGGTCTGCTATTTGAGTTGTTAAAAAAGATGCCATGTTTGAATGGATGTAACACCGTCAATATTCCTTTGACACACTTTGGGTGGCGCAGATCAGTGTGCCAGTGCTACGCTACCTGAATTTTAAAAAAGAATTTATTGTAAAAATGGATGCGTCCTTTCCGCTGTTGGGGCAGTTCTGTCCCAAAAAGATGATGAAGGGAGGAGCACCCAGTGGCGTACTACAGTCAAAGTCTGAATAGCCACAAACATAATTATACCATTAATGAATGGGAGTGCTTAGTGGTGATTTACGCTTGTAAACAATTCAGGTTATATTTGCATGGTGTGAAGTTAAAAGTCATAACAGATCATGCCTCTTTACGCTGGTTGAAGAACCTTAAAGAGCCTGAGGGGTGTCTAGCCCGGTGGGCCCTTAAACTGCAGGCGTATGATTTTGAGATTCTTCACCGACCAGGAGCCAAACACCAGAATGCAGATTGCTTGTTGAGATTACCAACAATCACATTTATGGAGGATCTGAGTGTCATAATATTTGACAAGAAGTTCATCTGAAAGTATAACGATGAACCGCTTCAAGTCATCAGAGTATTGGATGGGACAAGGGTCAATATGTTTCAGAACAACGGTGAGTTATACAAGTGGATAGGGGACACCACAGTAAACATCTCAAGTCCTTCCACCTGACCAAACATTATCATGAGCGCTCACTGAGCAGTTGGACATGGTGGAGTATGCAAGACCCTGGAATTGTTGCGCCCTTGAATTACTGGGAAAGCATTCAATTTAATATGCAAGAAACCATTTCCTGCTGCCACCAGTGCCAAGTGAAAAGCCGTTTTACCAGAAGACTTCCTACCAGCTATTGAAACCCCACTTTGCTTGGCATATGGTGTCTATTGATTCGTGGGCCCTCTACCAACTGGAGCAAATCAGTCCAGGTATATTCTGGTGGTGATTGACCACTTGACCAGGTGTGTTGAGGAATGGGAAATATGCAATTTGGGGGCTATCATGGTGGCAAAGTTTTTGATGAAATGTATAGTTCAGTGACATGGCTGTCCCCAGTTCATCCTCACTGACAACAGAACCAACTTCACCTCCCACATTTTACCCAAGCTCAACGAACTTATGGCAATCCACAGGGTTCTGACGACCCCATAGCACCCTAAGTCCAACAGGATGGTCAAATGCAATAATGGGACCTTGGTGAACATACTTCAGAAATTGGTAATAGATCAACTTTCAATTGGAATTCCCTCCTTTCCACTGCTGTTTTATGAATACAACATTAGCTATCATTCTACCATGGGGAAAGTCATATCAATTATTGTATGGACAACACCCTGCTCTTCCGGCGCTGCTTTATGCTTGTGTAGAATTTACCAGTGAAATGGATCCCCACCACTATTTGACTAACCTAGAAGACACACTGATCAAGCTGCAAACGAAGTGTACTTGTGCAGCTTAGGTGAGAAGATTAAGAATCAGGCTGCTGATCAGGTGCGGCGTAGCAGCCTAGCTCAGTTCAAAGATGGGGATATGGTTTTGTTTCACAACCAGCATGGTTTTGGGCGGAAATACAAGTTGGCCAGTATCTGGATTAGCCAATTGAAACTACTGAAAAAACAGGTGCGGATGCTTATACTATTAAGGACCCTGCAAGAGGAAGGATCACAAACTGAGTGCATGTGAAATTCCTCTGGGCGTTTAAGCAATAGGAGCCTTATTGTCCAGTCAATGGGGGTAATGTTGCAATTCTGATATGACTGGACAATAATCAATAAATTGTTACGGTGGAATGGGGAAGAATCTTCTAAGTCTGGTATGAGTTACAGTTAATTGAGTGCCTTAGAATGAGTGATATTGGGTTGAAAATTAATATTGGATCACCTCCAAATCAAGCAATAAGGTAATGTCAACAAATGACGGATAATGAGATGTTGACATATGATGGATAGTGAGTGGATCACCTCAAATTAAGACAATCGTGAATTTAATACATAGTAACCTCTGTTGGAACCAATGAGAAGCAGTGGAACAGATTACTAAGCAAAATGGTTGGTATCAACTAAAGTCACTAAGATATCAATGAGATGAGTAGATTGAAGAAGGAGGATTGTTAGTAGGTTAGAGTAAGCGGAGCAGTGAGAATCCACTGAATATCTTGTGTTAAAATAAAGAAGTGTTAGTGGGAAAATTGCTCCATAGTAATATATTTATTAAAGTGTGTTCTGAGGGCCAACAATCTCCATATCATCCATTCTATTTTTCAGTGGGATTGACCCTGTGAAAAACCTTATGGCATATCTCAACAATTTTGTGGAATTTATAACAAATGGTAAACATTCCCACTTGATGACACTGTAATTCCTATTGCCAAGTTAGCATTTTACAGAAATATGCTATAGGATGGTCATCTTGATTCACATCAAGTTGTTCCATAATGGCCACAACATCCACATCACTGCCATTGGTGAAAAGGATAAATGTTTTATCAAATTTGGGATAAACCAACACTGGAGTAGTTGTGAGAGAATTCCTTAGGATGTCAAAAGCTTGTTGTTGAGTTTCTTCCCATTGGAACATAACCTCCTTATGGAGCAGATACATCAGGGGTTTGGCGAGCAATGCAAAGTGGGGACTCTCTTGAGCCAATTTTATTATCTGCTGTTTGGACTTCATTTGAGCTAGCACAAATCCTCTCAACCCAAGAATCGTCTAACTTTATATAAGTATAAATTTAGCTCCCTTTCATTTGGTTTCCCCTATTTCAATGTGGTATTGATGGGATGATAGTCATCTTAGTATTTCTACTATGTTGACACCAAAATAAGCTGTGGGTTTAAATTTAGCTTATTCTAAGTTTACCCTTTTTAATTTTCGCGTTGGTCCTCAAGTGTAACTCTTGGGTACCACTCAACTTTATGGAGAATTGCTCCCTTTTTATCCATGTATTTAAAATTCCCCAATGTAACTGAGTGATCCAAAGAGGCTTTACTGAATTGCACCTCATCATGTAGCATGAACCAGTTGCCTGAGCCCTTGATGAAACCAGAGTTCTCCAGTGGACTGAGCTCTGATGATTCTCAGGTGGAAGAGGCCAGATTATCTCCAGGCCTTAAACCAGAGGTCTGGTGGTGAGGATGAGACGTGGTGTTAAGTGGATTTCATATATGGTAGAAAGTGTTGGACTGGTTCACTACCATACCTCAGCTGATTGGGATAAACCACTGGGTATAGTCAATTTTGGAATTAGGTCATATACACGTTACCCTTATTGTATGGAGATAACTCTCCAATTTAGTGTTGTGTGCCTGGTGAATGGGAACTTGGGATTCAAATTCCTTACATTATTCCAAAGTCAATCTTCTTAGGCAGGCTGCTATTTCTCAGCATCCTGGTAGATGGGTCTGATTGCTATCCCAGGTGGCACCAAACTTATTGTCCAAGTTTCAGGTTTGTGGGTCCCAATAACTTGGATGGAGGCAATTGTGGCGTGAGACTCTATTGGTCAAGGCAAATCCCAATGGGATCTCCAAGGTGATCATCAATTTATCTGAGACCCTTAGACTTTCCATGCTTTCCTAAAGTCCCCTTTTAAAGAAGGCATTCTTATTCAAATTTTGTTTTGATTCTGTTTTCTGTATCTTACTTGGGCCTCCCCCAACTTCTCTCTTAGTGGGAGGTGATGTGAAACAATTCATCACATAAGGGTTTTTTATATTTAGAACATATAGAACTTAATTTAACTTGGTACAAAATTATAATTCAGCTAATCCTAAGAGTTTGGGCAATCTGGGTGTTTTTTATAATTAGTTTTTAACCCAGTGCATTTGAGGTTGACAAATGCTAGAGAAACTATACTCAACAATTTATTTAAGCTTTATATAAAATAAAAAATTGAGTTCCCTTTCATTTTGCTTCCCCTATTTTAAGGTGGGTTTTAATAGATGACCATTACCATAAAATTCTTATATGTTGACACTGAAATAAAGTGTGGGTTTAAATTTAACGTATCTAAGTTCACCATTTTAATTTTCACATTTATCCTCAAGTGTCACTCTCAAGGTAACGCCCAAATTTATGGAAGTTTGCTCCCTTTCTAGTCATGTATCCAAAATACCCATTATAACTGAGTGTTCTAAAGAGGCTGGACTGAATTTTCACCTCAGCCTGTAGCATGAACCAGGTGCCAGAGCCTTGATGAATCCAGAGTGATCCAGTGGACTGAGCCCTGATGATTCCCCAGGTGGCAGAGGCCAATTGGCTCCAAACCTTTATTTCAGAGGTCTGGGGTGAGGATAAGATGTGGTGTTTAGTGTATTTCATTGGTGGTAGAGGGTGGTTGGCTGATTTCACCACCATACCACAGCCAATTGTGCCAAACCAACAGGTATAATCAATTTTGAACTAGGTCACATATACATCACCCTTATTGATGGAGGCAACTCTCCAATCTAGGGTTGTGTGGCTGGAGGATGGGAACTTGGGATTCACATTTGTTACACACACTATCAGAGTTACAAATGATGTGGATTGCAAAATTTGAAACACTATACATCTTGAAATTTTTATATGTTGCTGATATGATTTTTTGGAACTTGAGTAAACTCTTTTTTTAATTTTTTACTTGTTTGCATGAAGATAGAGTCTGTTAGTTTATATCTAAAAGCTGATATAATAGGCTTTTTTATATAAAAATGAGAGTAAAATTTTACTATACAAACTTAGTACATTGTATAATTAGGCATATATTAGCCAAGATCTGTTAAAAATGTATAGTACTTAAAATATACTTTAATAAGAAAAGATATGAATACCTAAATAATCAATACATTAATTAATTGAGCCTATTCTCAGGTACCAGATTTTTTATCTTTCAATATTGAAATTATATCTCTTGAAATTTTCATGCTTTTGTGATAGCTAGTGGACTCCATATATAAAACTTCAGAAAGAGACACAAATTCAGACAATGTTTTCTTGGTATGGGTGACAAGTCCTAAAAACAATTAAAACAATTTTATATGCTGTAATTTATAATGTGAAAAACTATAGTTTAAGCCAAATGATGAAGGGTGTGGCATCATGGCTTTATGTAAAACACACTCATAATTAAGATAAGCTATGAACACATACTATATAGTAGTAAGGTTTTACTAATCATCAAGTACCAGACAGTATAGCTATATTTTCTTTAAACATATGTGTCATTAGATATTTTTCATCAGGAAGGTTAACATTCATGATATCAATCTATGACAGTAGATTGCTCTTTAAGAACTCACTGTCTTATAACCAGGATATAGTAAATCTTATACATATTATTCTTTATTTGAAATATATTTTTATTCAGAACTACTAATAGTAATATTTGATAATTCCTGGTTGGCTTACCTCAAATAAGTTATACCATGATAAGGCATAGCTCTTTTTGTAAGAGAATATCATCCCAGATAAACTTTTGTTTCAATAGTAGTCAAATATTTTTGTAACTTTATAAAAGTGTAGAGAATTTTTAGTATTTTTAGAAACCCTTCTTAAACATCTGAATATATGAATGAGTAGTTTGTATTTGGTGTTTAGGGTTAGTACCCATTGACAGATTTAAATGGTATCCTGCATTAAGCAGGAGCCTACAACATTAAAAAGCTCAGCACAGTTCCTATCTGTAACATCATTTATGGATTTTAAAGTGCGCCTGGTATCTACTTATCTGTCTACTTTGACATTGTACTTCCATTTCTCATCTCTTTGATCCAAACATTTATCTCAGCAAACATCTCATAGTATCATTCATGTGTTAAAGTTTATATCTTAGTCTACCTCAGATAAATTGGATATCTAGACTTGCATGTTGCATTGGTTTTTTAGAAATGTAGTTGCTATAGAAGCTCTAACAAAAACTAAGTATTTTTAGATAATTATCAAGTGTGCAAAATTTTATTAAGCCATTAATAATCATAGCTAACACAAGTAACTAATTTTGATTGTGGTGAGCAATTTAATTAAATTTTACTTTAACAATATATAAGTGAATAATATATGAGAACTGAAAGTATGTTATTGATAACAAAAGAACTAATGTTAAAGACTACACTTAAAAAAATCAGACAGCATAATCAGAACTGCATGAATATATAATTAAGTGCTATCATTCTAAAAGTTAAACATAGTAATCTTAAGGAAATGAGCTGGTATTGATAAAGAAATAAGAATAACAAATTATTAAAATTACTTTTAGCATACATAAATTACTAAATCCATAAACTTATTTTTAGAGACTATTATAAGTGATTGTAATAAAAAATGCAATTCTAGTAAATTATATCTGATGTTAAACTTTAGACAAGTTTAGGTGCTATATGAGATTTTAAAAATGTGATATAAAAAAGAAATAGGATGCCTTATTCTTGATCAGCTCACTAGTTTTCACCTCTATTTATCATTTTAATAACATCTTAATTCTATAACTAACTAACTAGGGGTGGTTAGCCGAGTAGGTAATACTGCTTCCACCCTAAGTGCAGGGTTTGAGTTCAAAAACTTCACTGGCTAGAAAAATTCTTAGTGTGGTATATTTGTCCCAAAGTCAGCCCACCTCTGATAATTTTTTTAATTATATAACTAACTTCTCTTAAATGTTTAGCTACAAGAGAGTTTGATTAGAGGAGTAGAGCTCTTTAGTCCACTATTTTGTTGTGCAATAAATGATAATATGTATATAATTATCTAACAGCTACCTAAATAAACTTACAAGAATCCTTAAGACTAGTCTTTATGTTCATATAAGAGGACTAAGTCTAGTAATAGTTGAAATTTGCTTTTACTAATGGTACAAAATAGAAATCTGTTTTCTATGAATTAGCAGTTTATTGACCCTTTGTGGGTGAGTATCAGCAAATAGCCACCCAAGCCTTTTTACCATTGCAAAAGTGTGTTGGCATATAGCTACCCAATTTAGTGTATATTTTCTTTACTGTGCGCTCCAATACCTCTCATCCACAGCAACGCTCGCTCATCAAGTTGCTCTGACTGCAAATGGCTAAACTTTAAGTATCATTTCTATCTAGATCAAATTGAGAAATTACTTTAATAAGATTGATGTATATTATAAAAAAAATTAATACTATTAATATGACAAATTGAATACTTACAAAAATGAGAAGTTAATATGATGATGATAATAGTATATGTAGCCTTTTAATACAAGAATTAATAAAGGTAAGCATATTAAATAACTTTTCAAGATTGATAATGTATAATTTGAAAAACTAAGATTCAGATATCAATTCAAACAATAGAGAAAAGTAAAACTTGAAATAAACAGCTACTCTGATTTTGTAATACTTTTACTATCTGGCTATTTATACTTTGTAGTAAATCTCCAGGAGCTGCTATTTATTATATATATCTTATATACTTATCTTTCTTTAATCCTTAAGTGCTTCTTGCATAAATATCAGATTTCTATTTATACTTGTATAATAAAACTAAAAATATACGCTAATTTAATATAATCTTGATATGAAAAGGCTCAGAGTAATAAGCTATATCTAAGTAATAATACAGCTCTTGTCTATGATAACCCTAAGTTTAACCTTCAATTTTTCTATTAAATATAGTTCATTAAATTTGGCCCCATTAGTACCAAAAAGTTTATTAAATTTCAGACAATCTTCAACCTAGTATATATAAAAATATAATATATCTTACAGGAAAACAAAAAAATTGGCAGTTGCATGTGATTTTTCAACTATTTCTATATATTTTGGCATTGGTGATTCCAAATATAAAGTCAGTTTTCCTGTGCATGTTATAGTTTTCATGCAATACAGCTGAGACAGAATCATCTTCCCCCCACTTCATATCAAGCTTGGCTTGATGAAGCAATTTGTAAAGGCTCTGAATACTAAAAATGAATATTTTTAATATTGTTTCTGCTTTTCCTGGTCTGTCATTTGATAAAATAAAAGCAGGTGTGTTTGATGATCCTCACATTTGATCCCTTATAAATGATGAGGAATTTATCAGTAAAGATGGATCAAAAGGAGAGATCAGCATGGATATCTTTTTTAGCAGTTATTAATAACTTCCTTGGTAATAATAAGATATAAAGCCATGTATTTTGGTTCAAAGAATTCTAAAGCCATTTTGTAACCTTGGCTGCAACATGAGTATTAAGATACATTTTCTGAATAGCTATCTTGATCAATTTTCTAAAAACCTTAGGGATATTAGTGATGAGCAGGGGGAACGCTTCAGTCAATACCTGAAGATAATGGAAGAGCATTATCAAGAGTGATGGGATATGTATATGATAGCAGACTACTGCTGGAGCATCATATGAGATTGTCCTGAGCAAGTTCATAAATGCAAGAGACTCAAGTGTAAATTCTTGCCTGAATGAGTTTTGCATGCCCCTATATCATATTTTTGCATTAATTAATTAATATCTTTCATCTGTAAGTACATATCAATGCTATAGTAAAAATTAAGTATTTTTATTTAATAGTGGTTTATGTCATATTTATACTCAAAATAAGTGAATTTATGCCTTTGCATAACAAAACTATATGTATAATTGTATGTCATTAGATGTTTTTTGTGTTAGGGAGTGTGGCATAGTTGGGATGTGCATCCCACTATCACCCCTCACAATGCAGGTTCCAATCCTGTTGTGGCAGAAATTGTATTTCTGTGCCAAGAGGATATCAATACATGTGGATTCATGCACCATGCCTCAGTCCAACTAAGCAAATTAGTGAAGTTAGATTATGTATCCTGGCCTATCAGAGCATGTACAGGAAGATTTTACCCCCAGTACTTAAGCTTTGTCCTCCACTCCTATATTTTTGCTCCCTACTCCCTATTCCTCCTATCAGTGCAGTATATTTGTCTCAAGGTCAGCCCAGCTTGAATAAAATTAAAAATACATGTTTTTGTGTTTAAATAACTTATAATATCACCATGAAGGGGATTAAGATAGTATCCCATATTTGTAAAAAAAATAAGTGCTGAAAAATCCAAAAATTTTATATTAACATGAAAATTATGAAAAACAAATCATAAAGAAACTGTAGCTTGCAGAGAAAAACTAACTTTAGATATGAAATCAGTGCACCCAAATTAGTTAAAAAAGTGCTTTTATCAATGCAACAAAATTTTTGTTCCTGTGTAATCTATATAAAAGACACTATTAATTACCAATTCTCATAAACTACAAAATATAGGGGTTTGAAATCTGACATGGAGCTTCTGTTCAAAATTTGTAGTTCAGCTAAGGAACTATTTATTTTTAGATTTTTTAAATTGTGAAAATTCAGGTTAAATTTTAACTTAATAAAGTTCTATTATAATATAATTAAGATTTGACAATTGTACTTATACTTATTATAAAAATTAACAAACTTATGTATATGAAATTTGGTATGCATGTGCAGCTTGGGTGTTGGAATACCAAGTATGTAAGGGACTTTTTCAAATTTAATTTTAGCAAAAAGTGCTAATTATATATAAATCTATAAATTTAGAATATATGTAAAATTATTTCTCACATAATAAATTATCTAAGTATGCAAATATGGTATGTATGTGTCTATTGAGTGGTAGGTTTTGAAATAGGTAAGGTTTTTTTTAAATTTCAACATGCAACTACAAAAACTGAAAAAACTGAGAATCTATACCTGTAATACGATTGGTTGGTGGTTTCTAGTCGATTCGATAGTTTCAGTTTGCTTTTGCCAAGTGGATGGATATTTGGTTGATATGATAGATTCAATTGATTTTAGTAAGTGGTTGGTATTTTGGTTGAATTGATAAGTTCAACTGGTTTTGGCTAATGGGTAGTGGGATTTAGTTGATTCGATAAGTTCAGTTTGTTTAAGCCGAGTGGTTAGTGGTTTTCTGCTCTAGTTGATTCGATAGTTCAATAGGTTTTGCCCGAGTGGTTGGTGGGTTTTTGGTTAAATCATAAGCTCAATTGATTTTGAATAAGTGGTTAGTGGTTTTTGATTGATTGATAGATTCAATTTGGTTTTGATTGAATGATTGGTAGTTTTTGGTTGATTCGATAGGGAATGGGTTTTGGCCGAATGGTTGATAATTTGTTTAATTAAATAGTTTTCGTTGGGTTTGGCTGAGTGGTTGATGGTTTTTAACTAAATCGGTAGGTTCAATCGTTTTAACCGATTGGTCAGTGGTCATCTATAATAAATTAAAAATAATCAATTCGAATCATCTGGTAAGTTATAAACACCGTAGCAAAGCACGGCTATTTGTATGCTAGTATGCTATAAACCTAAGAACAATTAATATACTAGATGCTTTTCTGGCTCAGACTAAATATTATCTAGAAAGATTGTAACTAAAGCATATACATAAATTAAGAACTTAAAACTTTATACTTGCAACCACACTTGAAGCTTTGTATGAAAATTATTAATGTATGTAAGTGGTTACTCTCAAGCTTAGATTATACTTTTATGGAATGAGTTTTAACTTCGACAAAAGGAAAAGGATAAAATATAACTAAAATCTACGCTGTTGCGCCTGGATTATGAATTCGTCACAAATTAATTCGAAGCGGGTGAAGCCAATGGTTGTGTGAGCTTAAAGAAGCAAGCGCAAAGTTTTACTCTAGCTATTTATAAAGGTGAATGAAAATGCTAAATTTATACTAGCTATCTGCTAAGAAGAGGCGAAGTTGAGCACGCTGAGCAGCCAAATGCGAGTGATTATTAAAATCCCCTTATTCATTATTTGAGCCAACTTATAAGCGCATTACCAATTCAAAGCACGGTACTAAAACCCTGAACCTGATCTCGCTACGCTTTTGCAAGCCCCTTCAAGTTTTAGCCGGACCCTATTCTCGACATACTTTTAGCTGTATAAATTTTTTTATCGCCGCCCCATAATATTTTTAATCATGGGTCAAACTCTATCAGCGCCCGTAACCGACAAACATTCTGACGAGGGCTCTAATGAAAAATATTTTTACGGCTCATCTTGCATGCAGGGGTGGCGCGTCTGTAAGTTTTTTTACATTCTTGCTTTTATTAAATCTCTTATTCGTTGGAGAAATTCCTAGAATATCACTTTTTAACTCATGACTACTTAAAGCTATGGAGGATGCCCACACCACCCTCTTATCGTTAGAGCAGGATCCAGAAGCTGCCTTTTTGCGGTTTTTGATGGGCACGGCGGTAATTCGCCACTTTATTCGAATTCTGATCGCGCCTTTTGGTAGGACAAAGCGCTGCTAGGTTTAGCGGAATTCATCTCGCAGAAAGGATTCAGAAGGAAGGTGCGTTTCTGAAAGGGGAGTACGCGCAAGCCATTAAAGCTGGCTTTCTTGGCCTTGACTATGATCTTAAAACGGGTATTTGATGTTGATGCTCTTTGGTGCTGATGCCTTTTGTAGATCCCGATTTTCTTGATGACATTTCTGGCTGCACCGCAGTCTGCACGCTTTTTACCAGCGATAATCGTATATTCTGCGTAGGCTTAAAAGGCGCATACAGATATCCTAATACCCCTAGGGCAACGCTGGCGATTCGAGGGCTATTCTTAGTGTGAACGGGTCCGTCAAGGAGCTTTCATTTGATCACAAGCCTCAAAACACGGGTAAGTTTCAATTTTACGCTTGAACTACTCTCTTACACCGGAAATTAGATGAATATGCTCGTATTTGCAACGCTGGAGGCTACGTTGAGTACGGGCGCGTTAATGGTATAGTTCTGAGTTGCGAGCCTTAATATAATTTTAGGCAACCTTGCCCTTTCCAGGGCTATCGGAGATTTTGAATTTAAGCAGAATCTGCGCTTGTCTGCTGAAGAGCAAGCAGTTACTTGTATTGTAGTTTTTGCGTTTCAGTGCTAATTCTGATAGCCAACCCGGATATAACGGAGCACATGATTGCCGAAGAAGATGAATTTGTTGTTATCGCATGTGACGGTGAGGCTATAATTACTTCAGGATATTTATTTGAACTTAGGGATTTGGGATTGCATGTCCTCGCAAGATGTCATTAGCTTTGTCAGAGAGCACGTTGTTCAAGGGCTGGATCTAAAGCAAATTTGTGAAAAGCTGATGGATAATTGCTTGGCGCCTGCAAGTGACTGTGGCGGCCTGGGGTGTGACAACATGACGGTTTTAATTGTTGCCATTCTGAATGGCAAGTCTTACTCCGCCTGGGCCGAGATGATTGTTTCAAGAGTAGCAGAATCTACTCTCGCGCAGCCTATTCTTGAAGATAGTGTTTCCGATATTTCCACCCAGCCTATTGAGCTAAACGAAAATGTTCAAGCGGTCAGTATTGACGAAAAGTCAGCTGAAGTAGATGAGGTGATACCCAGCGAAGAAACAGCTGAACCTGCTCCGGTTGAACTTTCTCAGGACCCTCTTGCTTCTCAAGACGAATTATAATATAGACTTTTTGTCTGTAAGGTTGGCACTGTCGCTAATAACTTTATTACTTCCTAACCCTCTAACTGACCTCTAAAGATAGTGCCCGCTTCTGCTACAGTGAATTGAGCTTACACAACCGCATCTTTTGTTTTTAAGTTGATACATTTTTTGGGTTGTTGTGCTTCATTTTCATTACCTCATCCTCTCCGCTTGATTCTGTCTTAAAATTTTTACTATATTATCAACATATCTAAGCAACTAGCATATATACCTTTTGTGCTAATTCTAATCCGTTTAAAACTGATTTGGATTTTTGGTTGTGATTACGATGCTTGCAATTGACGTCATGATTCAATTTTAGGCCATTTTAAGTCAAGGTTAGTTTTTGAAACTGTCATGTGCATCTAGTTATAAGTCGATTTTTTATCACTGACTTTCATCCTATTTGATTAATTTAGACTGTAACAGACATGTGTTTTTTGACAAGAGTCTTAGCTAGTGTTGTTAAAGACTAATTTGGTTGAAAAAGATAGTTTGATAAAACCAATCTTTATTTCGAACCCTTAATTTTAGTCGAGTTACGAAACGCCCTCGCTTTGATTTTTTTCTGTAAATATTGGTTTAGTTAAAGCCCTTACGAAACCTCTCACCCCCAAAGGTATGTAATTTAGGGCAAATATTAGGTCGGTTTAGCTATAATGATGTAGCCGGCAAATTTTTTATTTAAGCAAAAATCAAGTCAAGTATTTATTTATTAGGTAACTTTATAGACTTACAAACATTGCTTTATAAGTGTTATGGCTTAACTTGAAGCCGTAAATCAACCTAGCAAGTTAAAGTTGGCTGACTAACTTGTTAACAAGGTGGAATTATCTTGATTTGTCAGACTTTTAAAGTGGTCGGTTTTAATAAGCTAAATAATTTTTAAACTATATATTTTTTCAGCAAATGAAAAGTTTTATCAAAATGAAAGTTAACACTGCTGCTGGGTTTCTGTCGTTTGCTTTTTATGCTTTGATAAATCTATGCTAAAAAGTTAGCTTGAGCTTGCCAATGTTATAAAAAAGGGGCATGATTGCATGTTATAATAACAAGAATTGGTATGGTAAAAATGAATTTTCAAAGCTGCAGTTGGCTAAGCTGAACTTTGTAGGTTCCACTAGTTTGTATGACAGGTTTGAAAATTGGAAAACTATTTTTATTGAAGCAGCAACTTCATCGTTCTAGCGATTTAAATTAAATACAATTTACTATCTCGCTCAGCAATAATCTATTATAAAATTACCTCCTATTGTCTGCAGTAATCTCTACCGTTCTGTATAACAACGGCATAGTATTTAACATATAACGGTATACTTTGGCAGTTTAGAAAACTACAACGGTGTTTGAATGCCAATAGTACTTTAAAATTACAAAAAGTAATATCTTAAACTTGCTATCAAAATAACTATTAGAAGTTCCTTGCGTTTATTTTATTTTTAAATTTCAAATGTAAGCCATTATAAAACTCAGATTAGATTTCGAAACGAGCTATAAATAAGTTTCTTCAATCTATACAGCACAAAGAATGGTACTTTGACCCTTATAAAGAGCTGTTTCTAATAGCATTGTCGCACTCCACCTTTCTATAACATTTTTCCTTCAATTTCAACATCTTGCATTTCAATTTTAATATTTCAATTTTAACATTTTATACTTCAATTTCAACATTTTATATTTGAAATTCAATATTTTACAAATCATTTTCATCAGAATTTTTTAAAATAATTATATTTTATTATTCCCACTGAAATAGAGGCAAACATTATTTCCCACTTTTTCCCTATTTAAAAAGACTTGTGTATCTCTTATGCCATATTATAATCTACCAAGGGAAAACACTGATGCCGAAAAATTGATAAGTCTGTAGCTAGAACTAGATATGATACAGTCACTAACCCTAAAAATGTTGATATTGATTTATGTAATGTTGAATTTTAAATATAAAATGTTTAAATTGAAGGGTAAAATGTTGAAATTAAAGTGCAAAATATTATAAATTGAAGTGCAAAATGTTCCCTCTACCACTGCCTCCCGAGTTCGATCCCGGTAATGGACTTTGGGTAGGGGACGATTTTGACTGTGTTGGTTTTGCGCGCCAATGCCCCGAACCGAGATAGCAAATAGCAAAGGCGGTCCATGGAGTTCCTGGCCTATCATACGCCGCGCATGGAGGTTTTCCGGGTTTTATCCTCCTTTCCCATTTTCTTCACTTCCCTAATCGGTGCGGTATCGTCCCCAGGTCGGCCCACCTCGAATAAAATTTAAAATTTGAAGTGCAAAATGTTGAAATTGAAGGAAAAATAGAATATATTATATTGCATGTTATCAAGAACAAAGCTAAAATGACTAACCTTGATCTGGGAGAAAAGCATAGAAATCTACAAGGATGCATTTTTATAACTTGTAAATATATTTGGACTTAAAACTTATACTAATGATAGTAAAATTAATGAAATATTTTTTCAACCTAAGGGATTTTAGCCTTGCTATTGCAACATAGCTGTATAGAATTATTATATACTAAATGTTATTATTTGATTAATATAAATCCATAAATATTTTTAGGTATTGCATAAAGTATCTGCAAGTTACAAAATAACCTTACTAAATCATAGTTGGCCCATTGACTATTTCCTTGGCATACCTTACCCAATCTATTATATCTAAGTATAATTGTTATCTGTAAGGTGTATATGTATGCTAATTGATATGCCTATACATACCAATTTACATGAAGCAAGGATTTGTTGATTTTAATAGGCATGTTGATAGTTATGTTCAAGCAAGTTTATATGCTACAATTAGGTCTCAGGTTGTACCACTCTCATATCAATTCTCTTCATAATAAAAGCTAGGGTAATCTAGCTTATAAATGCAACCAACTTTGTTGCCCCTGTAGATTGATATTATATCAGGGCTATGTTTCTTTTTTTAGTACTAGATGGTCTCAGAGCTATGTTTCTTCAAGTATACAATCACCAAACTCACTCCCCTCCTTAAGTCTTGTTTCCTTTATCCCTCACCCCCTGATTGGGTATAATCTATGGTATTTTAATAAGGTAAACAGTTATGATTTATTTTTAGCTTATATGCCTAACAGTTAGTGGTATATTTGGCTTGTATTTGGTTTTGAAAGTCTAAGCTCTAACAATTTAAATTTTATACTAGCCCTGTTTGCATCTCATCTCTCTTCAAATAACTATACATTTCCCTTCAAGTTTTAATAAAGATTAAGGCTGACAATAACTTAGATTGCTTTTATCTAATAGCTGCATCACCACATAATTATCTCTTGTTATGATGGCGCACTACACTATGCTGTAGTAATGCTGCAATATTACAGTCTGGAGAATAAAAAACCTTAACATGTCTACTAGTTTATTTCAGTCTACTGCAAACTATATTCAAACCCATCCTATACCAAAATGACCTTCTTTCACTATTAAGTGTGACAAGCTTCTTGCAACTAGTTAATTGCTCCCCAAAGCTTTATAAATGTACAGCTAACACAAGAAAAGGATTGGGCCTAGCCTATACAAATTTTGTGTCACTAGCAACTCAATCAATTATGCTATAAATGTTATCAATCACACCTTTCGCATTCTTATATTGTCATCCTCTTTCATTAAATGCCCTATGGCATGTCATCCTTTAGCAAGTGCTTTTAGAGATGGTGTCTTGATTTGTCCATTGCAATTAAACCACAAATTCAGGTTCTTAAAAACTAACTATTTTAATTAACTCATATCTGTATTTAAGCAATAGTTTCTAAGTGATGCACTATTAGGCCAAAGGGCAAACGTATCATTTATTTTTAAATAGTATTCTGTTGATTGATGCTTTGTTGGGCTGAAGGCCCAAATTTATTATAGTTTTGACTTATCTAGCATTATACAATCTCCATCTACAAAGTTAAACATCCCATTGAAATACTTGGGATAAATTGCCTCAACAACCCCATTTCAATATGCTTAGGTGCTTTTTTCATATTCTCACCTAATCCATAAATTCCCTTGTTAAGTTTTCAGCTGATGGTGCAAGCTAAAATAACTTAACAATGAAATTGAGGATATAAACTAACTTTTCAAATGAAATGCCTGCTCATAATTGGGAAGTAGATTCTCCAATAATCCTCAATAATAGCCAAGTAACTCCAGTATGCTCACAATTAATTAAGTCTACTGGCACCAACAAATACAAGACCTTCCATATTTGTACAAAATCAGGAAATTATTCCTCTGTAATTGGGACTACTTCTCCGGCAGGAAACTATGTACTTCTCTTTGGGAAGAATAAACACACACAACTATCTAATATAGACGTAATGGCAACAGATATGAATATCAGATAGATGACAGATGGATAATAATTATTAACTAAGCGACAGTAGTTATTAATGATCAATAAAATAGAAAATAATGATTAATTGATGTTTTTAATTGGCCAGGCGCCAGTATTATATACCTCTCAGGCATCTTCTGGCTGAACTCATTTATTAGATGAGTTCATTCATATTATACCAATCCTCTGCTGGTCATGGCAATAATTATGAAAAATCCTCAAGTCAATTCAGCCCATGAATTGACTAAAAATAACAATTATTTCAGCCTGATTGAAGGTAATTTTACTCTCATAATCAGGACAATTTTGGGTTTTGAACTCAACATCAAAATCTTCCTGATTAGAGCTATATCATAACTTGACATCTAACAATAAATGAGGAATAAAATATATATGATCATAAAAGATGATGCACCCCAATTTGGGACATTGGCAGGCCTCTCAATAGCACTAAGTATGCCCATGATTGGGACGACTTTGGGTTTTGAACTCAACATCAAAATCTTCCCAAATAGAGCTACATCATAACTCAATGTCTAACAATAAATGGGGAATAAAACATATATGGTCATAAAAGATGATGCACCCCAATTCAGGACGTCAGCAGGCCTCTCAATAGCACTAAGTACGCTCATAATTGGGATGTCTATGTTTAAGTGCTTAATTATTAATTTCATTAATCAAACCCAACTTCCGCCTTAGTGCATTAAGATTAATGCACTAATTTAGGAGGTGCAATTTAGTTAATGCCATGGGACCACTTTGCAGCCAAGTGTACCCATAATTGGCCATAATATAATAATATCATAGCTATTATTAGCTATGTTAATTGGGCACCTCAGATGCAGTTAGAGTGGTTATGAGGTGAATCTGATTTATCAGATTATGCAGATGAATTGGGAGGATCAAAGGATCCATCAATGAAAGTAATCTATCAGCATTGATAGTTTTCTCAAAGAGTTTATTTTTGATTCAACCATCAAAATCTAATATCCCTAGTGTAAAAATTTACTTAAGGATTGATTATTGGTTGTCAACCCAGTAACCTTTTTACTGCACAGGTTCAATTTCCTTGTGCACTTTGTGTTGTATAGAATGTATTATCCAACAATATTATGGAGACTATTATCCATAGTTAAGTTTGAACTATTATTAGGCCCAACGCTTCAGCCAGTACCTCCAATTAAATACTCTATAAGTCATACTTGTAGGGATTTGTTCCCTATATTCCTGTCCACCCAATCTTTGTCAAGATACTCTGATGACAGTCTCTTTTGGCCCAACACACAGTTGGCAGCTATCCCTGATTGTGGTTCCCTTTGTCTCTAGATCCCCACTCAGATCTCTACTCTTTTCTTTAAGAGTCTTTTAATTATTGCCTTCTGCAATAATATCCTTGAGATGGAACGTCACAATGGATGCTGATAGTCTAACTATACACCAAATCAACAATATCACTGTAGCTAATAATGGTTTACTAAATGATGCTTTTTAATGTGTTTTTTATTATAGTAAATCCTAGGGAATTATATAGTAGGGGATTCAGCTATCTAACCCTCAGTTGACACCTCTTTGATGAAATGGCAGCTGTTGCCATTGAATCACCATTCCTCATCTTAGCAGCGATGATCTTCCCCATCCTGGCTAGGATTTTATCATTGGACATCCTTGAGACCTCAAATGGAAATTGTCAGAAACATATCCTTAACATTTTTCTCTTGATCCAAGAAAATCATCCATAATTGGCTAACAACCTGCTTAGGTAATAGGACTTTTTACCCATTATGGCAGGTCACTTCACCAACCAATCGACTTGCTAGTTGCAGGCTGCATCACTCGCCTCGCAACTCACTATTCATTCCTGATCAGTCAGTGATGAAACCTGACCAATCCCAATTGGTACACCTGATAGTTAATCACTATCAGATGCCCCTATTTCGTTGGCCACTCCACTAAATGAGATATTAGGTATTCATCCAGATTGATCCCTGATGGATACAACTAGGTGAATATCCCAAAATTTTCCCCAAACGTAGTTCCTCCAAAACTTGGGCCAACCAATTTCTGATTCACTTTGCCTTAGGGAATTTTCCCTAGTGACACCAGGTAATCTAGCAGGCTGGGAATATGGGCAAAAATCCCAACAACTTAGGCTCATTAAAGTGCTAGAATGATAAAAAATAAAGAACTTTTTTACTCTTAGTTTTAATTTTTTCATATGTGAATTAAGTAGAAATTTTTGCATGTATAAAGTAACAGAGATTGCCTTGACAACATTAATTTAATCAAGAGATTGCTCTAGAGACCTAAGGTCTACTAGGTGATTCCACTGGTGCTACTATCAACTAAAAATTGTGTAGCCTTAAAAGGTCCCAACCTTCAAATTTATAATAAAAAACTCAAAATGGTGATCCTGCCAGGGGCCCTTCTGAGGCTACCTGGTGAAGACATACCTTCACGCAAGCAGTAACAGCAATAAAAAAGGAGTGAACACCTAAGGGTCCACTTTAAGAATCAGGACAGTATGGATACAGATGAGAAAAAGCCCCCTACCTTCTGGATATGAATTTATCCTACTGCCTGTGGTTTACCTGAGCTCAGACCTACCTGTATGTCATAGATACCATTGATAACATGAGTCCTAGATACCTTAAAATAATGAAAACAGTTATGGTAGAAGTAAGCTGTGAAATTAAATAAAGGCCTTACGTTTGATGGTATGCAGAACAGCTTGATTTTATTAAGGATTATGCCAAAGATGCCACTAAAAATTGAGAAGGTTGACCATGAACTCCAAGATTACCAAGTGGCTGAGGAAGGAATTGATACAGTATATGATGCGATGAATCAGGATACTTATATTCCAACGCTGGAGAAATATGTGAAAGAGTGCTGCCAAATCTACCCATCTAGCTCAGAAAAAACCTGGGATAAGTTAGTGGAACTCAGGCTTGTTACAACTGATAAATCAGATGCTACTGATGTTGAAGTCCAGAAAGATTTTGAGTTTAATTTTTTTTGGCTGATCAGGAACCACCTGATGAGCTAAA
This sequence comes from Massospora cicadina, assembly GCA_022478985.1. Taxonomy (NCBI): domain Eukaryota; kingdom Fungi; phylum Entomophthoromycota; class Entomophthoromycetes; order Entomophthorales; family Entomophthoraceae; genus Massospora; species Massospora cicadina. The sequence goes on from JAKSZP010002981.1 coordinate 65,434, forward strand.
CAGCGCATCTGAACCAAATGATTGTACCACCATTTTGGCTCTAATGCTCCCCACTGCTCTGTTGATAAAATTGGTAAAGTTGAAATAATCACCCAAAATCCTTGGTGCCATTTTCATTTACCCGCGCCAACACTTCTGCTGTCCACTGAAAACCTGTCAGCCCAAATGCCTCAATGCCCTTACCTCTGCACTAAAGCTCCTCATTTTTCTAGTGATGAAATAGAAGCCCAACTCAAGAATCTTGATTTAACTGCGCAGCTGCACTGGAACCTCCCAAAGAGCCAAATGAATCAGACAACCCAACCAGCTGCTTTTTTGCTCTGTTCCCTGACGTTGAGGCTTACAGCTGCTCCAACAAGTTAGATGAACCAAATGCTTTGGCACCAAATTTATTTTCCTTGACTGAGGCAACTGAAAATTTTGAAAAATTCCTTAGGTTAGCCAAGACAAGTGCACGTGAGACTAGAGTGCTCACCCACCATTTTATCTTGCACTACGCTGGCTTCTAAAACCTCCCTTAAAGCTATAACTGGTGAAAATGCCTTCACCTGTGATGTGTAAATCCTTAAGAGGCCCAACACAATTGACATAATTTTCTTGAACTAGCTGAGCTGGGGTTTGCTGCATACAATTCACCTCCCCAATGAAATCCTCTGTAATTTTGTAGAGTGCTATGCCCAGTTGAGCCAAGTGCCCTCAGATCCAATCCATGCCATTTAAAAATTTGTTTAGTTCTAAACCTTTTATTATTTGGTTTACAATAACATCTTAGGCTTCCCACATAGCCATAAAAACTAATGCAACCCAATTTAACCAATTGGAAAGACCAAATGATTTTTCAATCTGGCCAGTTAATACACTCCCCTAATCCACAAGCTGTTATATTAGTGGTTGATCCCCAAAACTTGACCTACATGGGGCCGCCACATAAAATTGGGTTTGCATCAATAATCCAAAGTGTCTTACCAATTAAAGCTTAATTTTCAGCATCTTAAATCTTACTACTGGCCATTGGTTTTGTTTAAAAGAAAAACCACCTGTTAAAGACCTTGGAACTAACTCATCTAAGATTTTGTACCCTTTATTAAAAGATAGGCTGAAGCCATTATCTCAGGCCAAGTTAGGGGTGCCCTTATTTAACCCAGTGATGCAACTGTCCCCCAGTTGGGGCATAGAGGGGCGTTGTTAGCCCTGCCCTGATGAAAGTAAAGCTTTAACTTCAGGTTCCTGAATGACTGACTTTTTTAATTATCTAATATTTTCATTTGAGAAATAGTTTCTGAGTGATGCGCTATTAAGCTAAAGGACCAAACTTAACATTTAATTTTAAATTGAAATCTGTTGATTGATGCTTTGTTGGTCCAAAGGCCCAAAATTATTATTAGTTTTGAATTATCTAGTATTGACCAATAAAATCTACAAAGTTAAACATCCCACTGAAATACTTGAAATAAATCACCTTAGCAACCCCATTCTGATAAGCTTAATCAATTTCTCCCTACACTTGCCTAGTCCCTAATTTCCCCTAGCCTCACAAAAATACTATGATGATAACAATTATAGCACCTTTTTACTCTTAGGTTGAATTTTGCCTGTTCAAAGTAACAGAGACTGTCTTGACAACAATCATTCTGTCAAGAGATCAACCTTGAGACCTAAGGTCTAATAGGAGATTTTGCTTATGCTACTAGCAACCAATGATTGCGCAGCCTTCAAAGGTTTCAGCCTTCAAATTCATAAAAAAACTCAACAGATGTTTCTGACAAAAATTTCATGATTTTGCTCTTTAGAATTGATAATTTAACTTACAGTAATTATAGATACTAAGTTTAATACTCATACTTACTGTAATTTAAAGCCATATATGAAGATGAATTACTACTTGTCAACAACAGGACATGTATAAGGGAGAATATATTGACCTAAATACAAACAAAAAACTATCTAAACATTGGACTCACTTGACTAAGATATAGCATTTTTACAGGTTTTTGTTGCTATTAGTATTTATAGCCTAATTATAATCATTGGTAAGACCATACAAAACTAAATAAGATAAGTTTGTTACCCAAAAGATGGAAGTCAATCTTTCACACTATTATTATAAATTTTAGTAAAGAAAAATAAATTTGTTTTATAGACTCTTAAAAGCAGAAAAAAATTATACTGTAAATTAGTACTGCATGAAACTAATATATTATGTATTTATAAATTTATTAAAGAGATGGCACAAACTTTTAATGTTTATAAAATTAAAACTTAAAAGTGCTATAGGATTGAAAAGTCAATCTTTTAAGCTAATATACTTTTATTTAATGCACATATTGAATTTCATATCATACTGTTCCCTAAATATTTAACAAGTCAAGGTAGTCAAGAACACATTTATGCATCCGCAATGAAACTATAAGGCCTCAAAAATAAGATATGACTACAAAATTATCTCTGTCAAATAATGGATGTTAATTTAAGATGCTTTGTGCTTTATAATACTAGGAGAGAAACACAATGCAAACCTACTGAAGATGCATATATACGTTTATTAATAAGATTGATATATAAAAATCACCCCCTCGGGTTGGGACCATCTAGTATTAAAAAAAGATATATAGAAATCAGGGTGATATTGATCTACTTTATAAATATAATAGGGTAAAGTTTCTATTTTAGCACGAGTATTTAGCTTATAAAAGCTTCACAGATGCATAAACCTTAGCCACCATCACTTGTATATTTTAAATCAGATTGTTAAGTGATGACAATCCTAGACCTCGGACTTTATCAACATTATATAAATCTTGTAAGTTATTAATTTTACTTAACTAATGATTTAGATAGGTTACATTTTATATAACTTCCCTTTTAAGGCAATTGTATCATTATAAAGTTGCACCTGGGCTAATCTATGACTAAGATTATATTATAAAACCCTTCATTATTGTTGTGATTCAGTTATTGCAGAAAACTATTAACAATACAAACCAGATTTCTAATATAATGCAAACTAGATTACTTTGCTGTGATAAAGTAAAAAGTACCTGATATACTCTTTATATGATAATTATGCTTTGAAAACTATATTTTATTAACCCAAATTAAGTTTAATTCTGGTCTCACTATATAAATTATATCAATTTTATAATGCAAATGTTTGATCTTTAATAGTAGTTTTAGCTTTTAAGTAGTATTTGATAATATTTTGGAAGCTTTTATTTCAACCAAAAATTATGCATTAACCAAGGAATTCATATTTCCAAAACTAAAAGAAGTTAATTTACCAGGACGTTTTATGAAATTAGGCTCTTGCAGTACCTCCCAGTAGAATATCAAAGCTAGTGTGAAAATCTCATTATGATATTAGGTTTTATACTTAGTTCTCATATACATGAAACTATCATTATACTTATCATTATTCTCATGTTCCACTTGATAACAAAGTGCACATATAAATCCCTACAAATATAGTTATGATAAATTATTTTCCAAGCATCTCTAAAATAAACTGACATACATTAACAATACTTAAGAATATACTATACACAAATGTGTTAAATGATGTAGAACATTTTTTAGTGGTTATTATTTGTAAGGTAATTACATTTTTATAATAACTTGCTTGATAAGTTAAAAGCATGTGTTTAATAAGAACTTTTCACTCTTTGGAATGTGAGATATGTCTAGTTTTACTGGGCATAATTAGCGATTTATCAAAGTAGGTCACCATTTTAAATTAAAGAGAATTTTTAATAGTATATAATTTATCCACATTAAGCAGTTGAAGCTTAAGTGAGTACTATTAATTTCCTAGATTCATGATAGTAGATGTAGTTTTTTTATTTTATAAGTTATATATTGCTAATTATAGGAAAGATTATGCATGATAGTCAAAGCAGCATAGTCTAGCACTTCATATTAAGGAATAAGACAATCTTATCACTTAATTCTGTAATATGCTGATTGCAAGTAAAGTTATTAGATAAACTAAGATACACATGAAACAAATCACTTTTCATATTGCTATATAATTAAAGAAAAGATGTAAAAATTAATTTATACATTTACTCTCTTACATTTTTTAAGGTTCTTGGCTCTTTCTTGTAAGCACCACATTTTTAGTAACTAAGATTCTGATAAAAAATTAGGTTATATATCAGAAGTTGTTGTGTGAAGAGCATATAATTGAACCTCTTTGCTTACACCTGTTATTAGAAAGACTAGACCAAGCTACTAGTAGCACAACTCTCAAATGATGCATATTAAGTATAGTTAAATTAAAAGACTGGACCAGATTTGACAGTTTACTTTATGGAATTAAGACTAAGCACTGTCCTGTAAACCCTGGGCCATCTTTGAGCTTACTAATAAAATTGATATCACAGAAGAACTTTTCTAGTTACAAGTTAATATTTTTGTATTTTGCTGCTTTTTAAAAAAATTTTAATTTTACATATCTATCTGTTACCAGTTTATATCTGTTATAAAAAGCATAAAGACCTAAAAAGGCACCTAAGTTTTGTCAATTCAAAGGCATAAAATAGCAAAGGTTTTAAGCTTAAACATCTTATAAAAGATAATAATAACAATAGATCAAAATAACTGATCATCCCTCATATTCATGGTTGGATGACTTAATAGTGGGAACCAATGTCAAGGATAAGGCTGGGTGACAGGAGGCTCAGAAGGTGAAACTTCAGGCTCTTACTGACCTTAAACACACATTAGACCAACGCTGGGTACAAGCAAAATATGCCCAGGTTGGTACTAATGGGGTGCAAAACGCCCAGCCCCTTGTCCCAGCCCAGGCACTGAAACAAATAATCTACATAATGGACAAAGATGGTTTGATTCAGTTAATTTAAAAATGAGGGTTCAAATACCATTCAAGTTATGAAATCATGTGCTTGGGTAGAATACAGCTTCAATCAATCACTTGAGTGAAGGCACTTTCAGTGTATTTTACTAAATTGGATGGGAGCGTTTGTTTATTAGAGCATCAAGACTTGGGCACACTTCTGCAGACCCATAATTACCCCAACTCAGCTTAAATATGTTTTTGCGACCAACATTCTTTGTTGGTCAACTTTTCCCAATAAAATTAACCTATTTACCTTTTTATTAAAATGATATTCCAAATGATCCTGTGCGTGGACCCCTTTGAGGAGGTCTCGCGCTACCTTAACAACCACATATTATATTCCCTTAGGCTTTCACCTAGTGCACCGTTGGTTTTCCCAGGTTCCCTCCAACCTGGTACATTTACCATTTCTTCCTTTGTGCACCTCATCATTTTTGGTTGGATTTTAACTTTAATAATCACTCACTTTTGCTTGAATTTTTATTGTTCCAGCACCCTCTTCTGGGAAATAGTGACTTTTATCCTAAACATCTGGTTTACTTGCGTTGGCTCTGTGCACCAAGCACCACCACGCTGGAAACAGGAGAGTTATAGACACTCTCCTTATACTCATGCTGAACATTACTGTTGGCGTCAACTGAAATTAACACTAGGGAATATAATGATTGAGCTATCTAATTTGTTGCAGGTATATCTGTAACCACTATTTTGTAATAAAAGGTATGCTAATTGACGTAAAATGTGGTATCTTTCAAGGATGTCTGTAACTCTCTTGTTCCCTGAGAGGCGGTGGGGAATGCACAAACACACAACCAGGGACCAACCTGCTAATAATATAGGAAAGAGAGTACCACAATGGGTGCCAGTACCCAGATACCCAAGGAAAAGAAGTACATAGTTGTATAAATTACAAGATATACCAAAAATGCTATAACTTGGTTAGATGCCAGGGGTATTCCATTAACAAGTGAAGTTTTAAGTCTAGATTTTTTGGTGCTTCAATCTGGAGGGGTCCAGGCTTACCCAAAGGGAAATAGAATCCATAGACAAATTTAGACAATAATAAATGATCTATATTATCTAAAACCTCCTCAAGGAGGTCATAGAAGAGGAAAAAATAAGGGATCATCTGATAAGCAAATTAGTGGGTTTTTATTATACAAGTTAACTAACAAAAATGGATGGTCTCAACAGATTACTTTTAAACAATCGAGGTATCCTTTTTATTGAGTGAGGCACTGCACCCAATACAAACCAAAAAACATAACTTACCATCCATCATATTGCTATAGCTCAAGTAGGCTTGCACTTGAGTGATTGACTAAAGCTCAGTTTTTGCCATATTTGGCAACATGTAAACCAAATTGGATTTAAAGCCCTGTTCTCTGGTTAAATGTATTGAACCATCATAATTAATAAAATAGCTGGTGCACTTCAGCGCCATAAATGTAATGCTCATCTGAATATCATGTGCACACCTAAGACCAGCCTGGGAATATTTTATCCTTGCCCAGCGTTGGTATAGGTTGTGCTTCAGGTCAGGTAAGTTCACAAACTTGGTACCCTTGGCCTTGTTTCACTCAACCTTATTACCACCATCTGTCCCCACAATTAAGTCACTAACCATGACATTATCAATATAAATAATTACAGATTGCAAGTCCAAAGAATTCAGCGTTTATCCTAGCCCTAATAAAATAATTAAGTGTTGTCTTTTTTGAATCTTAAGGATTTTATGACTGCATACTTATCTTAATAAGCAAACAATAATTAATGAAAATATAAAATACCTCCAGTATGGTGTCTATAACAGTTTTTGTTAACAAAGACTTGGTATTGGTATATATATTGAAATACAGATACAAATTCTACAAGTGACAAAGTAATGATGCCTAAATGACTAATATTTTAAAAAAGGTGCAACTTAGCTATAATGTTTCTAGCTGGCCTTTGTCATAGTTAAATAATTGGCCTATAACTTTCAATAGATGTTTTGCAGTGTCTTCTGCTTTCAATGCCTGCAAGTTTGGGGTTTCTAGATATCTTGATCAATCATGATAAGTTTAACAACAAAGCTGAAAGAATTTAGTGCACATACTTATAGTAAAAAAGATCTTAACTTATTGACGTCCTAGAATCTCAACCATATGGACTATCCAGTACTAAAAAATAGAATATCAACCATGGCTAATTTGCCTTACCAAGAGGTCTCTAGTACTATAGTTGCATCTCTTGGAGGTTAGCCCCAAGTATATGTCATAGATTTTTAAAAATTAAATAACAAAGATCCATTTTATGCCCCAGTTTTTAACTCAAGGATTTATTGAAATACAAACTATATATTGAACTAGAGAACTTCTGTTATTACGCCCTCATGTTTTTATAATTAGAATTAGAGATAAATAAGTCATTGATAATTCCATTTTTAATAAAGTTTAAAGTTTTATAATTATTTATATTTAGTTTAAATTAAATATATGACATATAAGTTGTTTTAAAAAAGGTATAATTATTTGTCAGAATAAGTATTATATTAAGTTTACAACAGCTTATTACTGAATATATCTTTTGAAATTATAATTTTATGATTGAGAATGATAACTTAGATTTTGTTTCTTTTTTATATAAGATTGTTAATTAATTAGTTTTGTCTCTATTTCTGCATCCCTCATTTTTAATAGTTTTTAAAACTGGTGAAACTTGTAGTGATCTCCCAATAGTTACTTTATAATTATTAACATCTTATCATTTTTATGCTGTTATTCTTTTGTTGTAAGTTTCCTGATCAATTGGCAGTTTTTCAGTAACTGTGAGATCTGGTTAGATTCAGCTAATAATCACCTTATTTCTTAATTAGGTTATTTATATATATATTTTTAATTAGAAATAGTTCTGCTTTTTTTCTGCAAATGATACTCTGGCTATTGCAAACCATGATTTACTATACAAATTAGCTACTATGATGTAATTATATTTATTATTACCAAAAAAGTCTTTTATTAGTATTTATAAACATCCATAGTTCTTTTGTTTATTCTATATTGCTACACTTGATAGATAGAATTTAGTGTTTTGAACCTTAATTTCATCAAAATAGAAATAATAAATAAGTCAATATAATTTTCAGAATTTATAAAATTATATTCTATTTTAGACAGCCTTTGTACTTGTTGTTTAGTAATAATTGGGTTGTAAGTTAGAGAAAACAATATGAGAAAGTTTAAAATTCATACTAAAATGGTATTTGATAAAAAACATTTGTTGATTATATGAAAATGAAAGTCCCTTTAAGCATCTCAAACTGCGCAACACAATATCCTGTAGAGTATTTTGAAATTCTTTATTAGAAGTAAATATTTTTTGCAAACTAATATTGCCTAATTAGATATCTAAAATATAATCATTTTAATGATATTTTATAAGAACAAATATTACAATGGTCTAAAAAGAAGATTCATGATAGGAATAAGGATAAGGTATATAACAGATTGGTTTCCCTATATATAATTTTTAATTATAGGTAATCATGTATATAATAACAATAAAACTTGTATCTATTTATTGATTAATCAGACATTAGAAAATGAAAAAATCTACTAAACAAACGGCTGTTTTATTTTTAATAAAGTAAAATTTTAAACAGGGCAGCCTATCAACTATGTGCAATGATAAGAGTCCTTATATTTTACTGCCATTAAACCAAGGTGATCCATGAAACTAGGCTAGTTAGAAACGTCAGCCATGCATTCCCTAGATATTGAAACATATTTAATTAAAATCAATTTCTGATGCAGAAGAAACCTTACGCTATGAGACAGTGTGTAATCCATTATGGACCATTTCTGAGAAATGGTGAGCCAGACTTCAAGTTGCTCAGGAAGGCTTTATATTTTGGTGTTTTTACAGCATAAGACACAGATGAGTCAGAGATGCTTTTTGTTGTAACCTACATTGAGTAAGATATTATAGAGAGATAAACAAATTTTAAATTATCTACTGTAATGCAAACCCTATACTGGCATTATAAAAAATTGTGGCAAAGGAAGGGCGTATAACATTAGGTGAAAGGGATCATCTAGAAGCAGCATATTTTAGAATAAAGGGTATATAGAAAGGTCATATACTTATAAATAGATAAGAACTGACTACTTCGCCACCTGGATATTGATAAAGAAGGTGCTATGAAAAATATGGAATGAACAATAAAGAGACAAGCGCTAAGTGAATTAGAGCCTACATCATCAAGTCATTTTTACCCAAAGTTAATTATCATATTTTTAACCAAAATGATTTTCCTATCTTCTAAAGCTGTAAATTAGCCAGGCACAGGAATAATGATTGTCTTAAATGTTCAAGTATATTTATCAGTATGGAAGAGATAAAACAATTATCTTTATAGGGTGATGCAATGGTATTATGCCAATGTAAAGCTTGTTCTTGATATGAGATATGCAACCTATATCCTCAGAACAGCAAAAAGAAGTAAAGAAATCTAGAAAATCAATAAAATAGCAAGAGAACTGTAGAAACTAGATAAAAGGAAGCAGCTGCATAAGAGTAAGATTCTAAGTGCAATTTTAAGGAAAAAACAAAACCTCATTGCAAGTATGACCTCCCCCAGGTGGCCCATAATTCAAGGCTTCCATAATCACTAGCCCCTTATTGATGACATGACATTCAAATGGGTATAAATTTTGGCACAGGCCATCATGGCACCAATCATGGTCTCAATCATTCAGTCAATAACTCTCTCATCTTTTAATGAAATGGGAAGGATAATGCAAAGATAACAAAAAAGGCAATGAATCTTCAGGACCCTAAATTATGGCAAACAAACGCCCCATAAGTACCAAACAATTTAACAAACTAATGAAGAAGTCTAGAAATAATAGATTTTTTGGGAGTTTTCCATACTTTGTTTAGCTCTGAGAAGGCATAGTGGTCATGTTAGTCATTCACAAAATAGTGAATTTAGGAATATCAGGACTCTGATCCATTTAAACCCTAAATATGAATCTGGGGATCATAATAAAATCACTGGCAGATGCACTATAATTACCAGAAGATAAATGTCCCACTAAGAATATGTAACAATATTTCTTTTACTTCTATTTTTTTAACATACTGGTCCAGCCTTTAAGGTATTGTAGCCAAAGCATAAGCTGATATAATAAACTTACCATTTATATTATCCTAAAAAGTAGACTTATAGCTCTATCTCTGATTAGGGAGATCAATTATATAACATTGACATATTATTCTAACAGGTAGAGCGTAAAAAAGGAAAAAGTTTTTGACACAATTAAATTGATTTAAACCTCACTTTATATTTATTAATTAAGAAAACTATAAAGTGATGTTGGACAGATCAAGTAACAGATGGCCAAATGTCATGAGCTAACTAATAGTATTGTACTACTTACAAGATTTAATGATTAATAGAGTTTATCAGCTTGGGTTGGGACCATCTAGTACTAAAAAAATAGAGTTTATCAGATACTAATCCATTGATGCATTACCTGTTAACTTTTCATGACCACTCTATTAATGGCCAAAATAGTCAGCGCAACACAAATTCCTAAATAATCAACCAAAATTCCATAACCAAATCTAAAAATTTTTTTAACCAGAGTTGGTATATAATGAATCATAGATTAGTGAAATGAGAATCTAATTAAAACAAGATCTACACAAGAAACAGCAATGGAAAAGGAGACTTTTATTTTTTATTTCTAAGTCAAAGGTACTATGAACATAAGCAGAAGCATTAACTTAATATAACTGGCTAACTTTTTGTGGAAGCAATGGAGAAGGCTTAAGAGGGTTACTTAAAGCTCAAACCTCTTAAAAGTTCAGAAGCACAAGAATAGAAATGTCATAACTAACCAAAGAAAAATGAACTATAGACCACCTAAGCAATAAATGCTGAGCAGTGTATACAGTCCTCAATATGTTAAACATGTGTAAATAAACTTTGGCAGTCAAGAAGCGCAAGTAATAAAATAAAAATGGAAATACCTTAAGATAGTCTAGATGAAGGGTGGTTGGCCAAGTGGGTAAAACTGCTTCCACCCCTAGTGCAGGTTTTTGAGTTCAAAACCTAAACTGGCTAGAAAACTTTCTCAGTGTGGTATATTTGTCCCAAGGTCGACCCACCTCAAATAATTTTTTAAGATAGTCTAGATGAGCGATGCGTGGAGGACCCCCTATTGAATTGGGAACCAGTAGTATTGAAAAAGATAGTCTATATGGGTAACACATAGAGACTGTTATTCATTTTTCCTTCCTTCAGACTTAAAAAAAATAAAAACATCAAATATCAAGAATTCAGGTGTAGGATGGACAAGCCACAAGAAACCCATAATCATCAGCTTCCCTTACACAAGAAATCTAAATTGAACTATATAAAATTGCCCTTATATGAAGCGGCAAAGGAAGTCTTTACAAAAACTATCAAAACTGTATAACCTCTTAGGATCTTTGTTGATATTATCAAAGAGGATGATCTTGCACAAATTTTAAAAATTTCCTAATAAGTCTCAATAACCTGATGACATCCCACATGAATACTACAAAGTAACATTAGATTTAGTAAGAAGTCTATGATCACCCAAATTAACACTATCCTTTTAGGGCCTCGCCCCAGTTTAGTTAAAGCTTTAAATTTAGGTTTGAACTTATTAATTATCATTGATATCAATATTAGTATATATATACTGTTCAGTTATTTATTGAGTTAAGGCCTGAAATTAATATTGTTAAATTATCAATTAATGTTATATCAAGTATAAGGGCTAAAATTATTAATATTAATCATCAAGCAGGTTTTATTAAGCCTAAGGCATAGTTTCTTTAAATATTATATTCTAAAGCACTGAGAAATTTCCCATGATTATGCAAAGTTCATAACCAAACAGATTCTGGATAATTATCCCTTTAGTACTCCACTGGCTGAAAAGATAAGAAAAAAATACCCAAATTAACTCAATATCACCTTGATGTTAAGACTGAGGTAGTATTTATTGTTTACCTACACTGTTCACCTCATCAATAACCTTATTCCACCTATTATACCCTAATATCTATTAGCTTACTAATGGCAGATAATGAAAACATCTAACTGTGTTATCATTATTGATTTCAGTCCAGCCTTCAATGATGAGTCAGGATTCACTCCAACTATGAGCCTGAACTATGCCTTCACCTCCTACATTCCTGAATCTACAGCCACCCTACAAGTGATATTCACCTATCATTCATCATAATCCTGATTATTTTCTGTTGCTTTAAAAAGCACCTTCTTAATCATTATATTATTCTTGATACTAAAATTTTATAAGTGTACATTTTGTATTTCTTTATAGTTGCACAATAATAGTGTTAGCAGTAATGCCCTTGAATAGTTGCTATTGCAAACCCTTCTGAAGCAAAAGCGCCTAACCATCATCTTCCAGAAGCCATTGTGATACATAATCATCCTAAAGGAAATTAGGAGCTTCAAGTCAATATTTTCCTTACCATAGTTGTCCAACACAGGCAATCTCTGAGTACCCAGTAATTATCCTCAGCTTTTTGCCAATAGCAGAAAAGCAAAGAATTCTGATGGGAGGAAGAGTGATACTTGGGTGCATGATTGTATACACCATAGTCTTGCAAAGAATGGTACCCATCAACTTGGTTTTTAATACAAAGTTCACACATTAACATAGACATAAAACTAAGGGGAAATTTTTGATAAGGTTTTTATGGAAAAGCAAAGAACAAATTGTTCCACGACTGTATGATATCACCCCAGTTAAAATTTGGCTCAACATGCACAAAGTCATAACAATTTAGGGGAAACTTAAACTGTAGGATTTTTCTTGACCAATAACAAGCCTATAGTTTCTAGACTGGGAATAACCAATAAAAATATTCGAAAAACAATGCATCCCACACCCTCAATTAAAGGGAACTACCATTAACGTGAGGCAACATAAAGGATACTGATCCACCTTTATGTCACCACAAGTACACTGAATGAGGGGTGGTTACCTGGCCAGGTAATTCCTGCTTACACTCTAGTTCAGGTTCTGTTTGACATAGGTTTGAAACCAGTACTGGCTAGAAAAACTTAGCTTTGTGCATTTATCCTAATGTCAACCCACCTCATATACTTTTACAGTTACTCTTGAGTGAGGTCTTTTCCAAGGTAATATTATCATTCCTATATTATATAACTTTTTAATGGACCCAATGGATATCTAATTACAGCAAAATTAGCCATAAGGGTCTCATATGAAGCCATTGAATTTGACAGGGATATAAACCAATTCCTATATGAGCAGTTTTAACACATGGTCTTTCTCCTTAGCTAAGATTACATATATAGGTCCCACCCTCAATGAGACATAGGTGGCCGCTGTTCTTCATTTATTGGGCCCTTCATTATCCCCAACCCCTTTTTATTGCTGAGACTGCAGGTCTACTTTGAGGGGAACTGAGGCAGTTTAAAAAGGGGCTTACAGCCAAATTAACAACCTAAGTTCAAACAGGAAACCTCAGTGCAAATAACTTGGCTGAAAATATTACAGTGAGGATCTCCTTAATGACTGAGCTGGCTGTTTGAAGAGTTTTAAACTGAAAAATTTGTTCCTATGTTCACCCAAGGGTGCTTCATGGGGATTTTTTTCAGCCCAAAAAATATATAAGGGGACTAAAATTGAAACGCTAAGCTATGCAATTTTTATTGATATTGTTAACTTTAATGTTCACGTCAAATGCTCAATGAATATATTTGCATTGATCCTGGCGCAATTGAATAGCGCTCCAACTAATAAAGTTTTCAAAAAAATATCCATTGTCTTCCCCTCCCTGTATTTTATATAAACCCAGTGCCCAGCCATTAAATGAGTGTTAGGTTTTTTATATATTAGTACAAAACAAACCTCAAACTCCCTCAATTTAAAGCTACTTGAATAATCTGTCATAGATCAATCTACAGAGATGATTTTGCCTAAGCCTATGGAGAGGCCACACTCTTATTTATTTGCAATGGTAGTGTCCATCTCCTTAGTTATTACTGTGAATTCCACAATTGGTGGAGGCACTCAAGAGATTAAACTAGGGAATCCTTCTTTTTAAACAAAAACCTACAATTAAGCTCTCACTCACCTCCATGTCAATAACTATGTAAGTGTTCCAAGAACCCTCAACTATGAAGCAGAGATAAATAGAAGAAAACCTCATGGTGGAGATAAAGATGAATAGTGGCTTTGATGAGAGTTTACTCAACAGAGATCCTGCAGTCACCCCACAAGTTCAAGGTCTCTGCAACCCCAGCATCCATGGTTATTTCAGAATTAAACAGAATGCATCAGCTCAGACACCTCTTACTGTAACCAATTCATACTCCATAGTAATGGAAACATAGGTACAATTGCTCCCATGCTAAGTTTACTGTATGGACAGGAACACTATTTACTGATAAGTACTTCACCACCTGTTAAGCAGTAGTTCTACTCCTAAATATTAAAGATGCCTTGTGAATTATGGATACTATTGTTGGAGCTAGATTACCTCAATGTAATCCAGGTTATTACTTGGAACATTGGATATCTGACACTAGTGGTATCAGATGCATTAAATAAACTACACTGAGATGATTAGCATTTGAGAAGTGCTTGATTGTTTTATCATTTTTAGAAAACACTTTTTAAGATAATGCGTTTAGTTTCAGTATGTAAAGCACTACAAAAAAGATGAAAAAATAAAAAGATAGGGCTTAGACCTACTGATGCAAAATTACATATGTAAACAAGAGAATAGAATAAAAATTGAATAAAGAAGAATGTGGAGAAAAAATTAGGAGGACATTATATAGAGTTTTTCAATATGCCCTGGTTACAGATTATCATGCTTCTAATAGTTACCCTCACCTAACACACACATCATGGTAAAAGATTTTGGAGAAAAGTTTATTGAGGACATACAGAGGACAGTGACAATATGAAACACAGAAAAGAATTACTTTCTTGAAAGTGCCTAGCAAGGATAGTGGTTTCCATGATGTGTAGTGCTGATCATACAATAGAATTTAGAAAGGGTTTAAATAGGAGTATAGTTTTCTTAAAAACAACAGCTTTATAATCCCGCTTACCTTTTTCAAAAATCACCAATTTAGATATCCTCATGTGAAAAATGTATGAATATTACTGAACTTAAAAGGAATATAGATCCTAATTTATTTAATGGGCTGAATGCAAGGGCTAGATAATTAGATGAGTCAAAAGTTTGAGTAGCAGCAAAAAGTATTAAAACATCATAAAAGTTATATATAAAAATACTCGAAACCCAAATACAGCGGCAAACTACTTAAATTTGCGCACAGGATTGATTAAACCCATAAGACCTCACATTTGAAGCTTATTATGCGATTCAAAACTTGAAAAAATTTAAGCCTCATACCCAAACATAATTTTAATGCACCAAAAAGGCTTTGTGGTAAGAGCTGGAACTTTTTTTTAAATTCTAAAAATAGTAAAAATAAGTTGTAGGCGCCACATAAATATGTATGTCCTCTGAAAATTCCAGAAGCAAACTTTTTTGAACAGCACATACATCTTAACTAGGGATTTAGGAAAGCTTAGACCAAGAGCCTGATTCACTTTAAAAGTTTATATATTACAATAATAAATAACTAGGTAAATAATTTGCAAAGGCAGTCATTCTAAAGCTTCTCATAGGCAATGAAAAGTATATAAAAGTTATAAAGTCTTTGCAAACAGTTTCTTCAAGTGAAAATATGCTCATCAGGTCCGTGAATAATCCTTTTTTCTTGAACATATCTGAGGAGCTTCCCACTTAAGCACAGTGTCAAGATACCTAATTTTATAGAAACTCAAGATCTAAGGATATTGACCATAACATGTTCATTTTAATTTTGCGCTGGGGTAAATCCAATGTAATTGGCTGTTAAGAATCAGTACATTATAACAAGTTGGCCCACAAATGACTATGTAAACTTTGTTATTAAAAATCATTGATTTTTGATTATGCTATCCCAACAAGCAACTCGCACAGGTGTCATCTGATAAGCTAAAAAGTTCTATAATTCATAGAATATGATAATAGATTTCCCTAACATCATGAAGCTTCAGATGGTGACTCAAAGTAAGACCAAATAATCAGAAATGCGTAACATACACCGTAAAAATCAATTATTTAACCAATAAATTCCACCACCCAATACCATGATTGTTCTATTCTTTAGTGTGCTGTCACCTCTAGGATTTGAGAGAATGAGCGAGTTAAAACTCCACTCCCAAACCAAGCCTCAATAGGTCAACTCTCAAGTCAATGCAGAAGAAACCTGTCCCTGAAGGCACTGATAAGAGTTTCAATTGGGAAGCACCATGCATGTCAGAATTGATGGAGATGCCTTCAGGAATTATATCCCCATCTATCAAATATTGAGAGTCATGACCCTCACTGTTGCAGTCATGAGGATGATGCAGAACAATGAGGGCGCAGACCAGGCGTTTGATCCAGAAGGCTGTGAAAGATCCTAACTGTACAGGGCCACGAAGGTCCCCTTGACACCACTTCCCCATGCATCATAAAAAATCAACGCTTTCTAACTCAGTAAAAAACTATTTCACCTCATTTTCATTTTTGACCTCTCCTTTAGTTTACAGCTTTGAGCCCATTTTTTGAATTTAGGCTACAGTCCAGGGAACTGTTACGCCAAGATAAGTGATGCTCACTACAGGGGGCTCCAAGCTGTCCCAATGAAAATGTCTATCATGAATAATGGAGATTAATAACAGTCAAGAAAATCAACCTGATGATTAGTTGAGATGAGTCATTCAACGAGTTAACACCTACTACAATAGTTTCCATCACAGCACCAAGACTTGTTGAAAAAGTCTTGCTAAGGAGGCTGGAAAAGGGCCATTAGCATGAAGGACAAGGCATTTCATTCTGAAATCCCTATAGCGCCTCAAGAAAAATCTGTGATCTCTAATGAGCCTGGACTTATCATACCAGAAGAAGATTTGGTATCAGTTGATAATAAAGAACATGATACTGCTTACTCTTCTTCAGATGAATCTCATATGTTTCTCACACTAACTCCACAGTTTTGGAGTTTGGTTACACGCATCGCTGTTTTAGTCCTTAAAATCCCAGTTTACTATATTGTTGAAAGTGGATCCCACATAAATATCATTCGATCCAAACTAATGAAATGCATCAAAATTGCTCCAGACTTGCCACATTACTTGGAATATGGCATGGCTGGACTGCAGTGTACTCAGTCTATTGGGGGATATTCCTCCTTACCCATTTGCTTTGTGAAGCTTTCTGTGAATGCGCTGACATTGCATTAGATAACCTGAGCTAAGATCTTCTTAGACTCAGTTTCTCTAAGACTACTCCATTGTAGTGCAATATGACGAAGGATTTCTTTCCCTGCAAGGACATCAGGTCCCTCTGGTTTTTTCAACCTCATGTGACGCCAAAACGGAGGTCAAAGATTGGCTTGCCTATTAGAGAGTGAAAGATGAATTGAATGACTCAAATATCATGTGAGGGGCTCTCGTGTATGGATGACCCCTTTGGTGGTAGATGGCCATGTAGCATGCCAATCTATTTGCCTAAGACGACCACTATACTGCCAAAGTCCCAGGTTATTGTTGACACCCTGGTTAATGTCAACAATGCCTTTGGATACTTGATGGAGATCTGAGGTTTAGATACCCGTTGGTCAAGGAGGTCCTAATCTGTCTAGGGATTTTAGATCCTGCCTATGCTGGATCCATATTGGTTTCGCTAACTAATCCTACTGACAAAACTAGGATAGTGGGCCCTGATACTCCAGTTGCTTACATTTGCCTCCTAATAGTAGAGGCTGTCGATGACGCCTGAAGCTTTGAAAGTCTAAGTGATTCTGGGTTGTAAACGGCCCCATCAGTAGATCTAATTGACACCATTATAGGCCATGAGCTCACTGGTAAGCCACAACGTCATGTTAAGAAATTATTGGAGGAGTACTCAAACCTCTTCTCAACCTCCACCTACAACTTCAGAAAAATAAGTGGGGTTTTACATCACGTGAATACTAGGGATGCTCCCTCATTTTGTCCTGACCTTACCAAAAAGTAAGGTTGAAGAATCTCAGGTGGCTGTAGAGCTCAAGCAACTACTTGAAGCCAGGATATAGGTGACTTCATGTAGTGTTTGGGCCTCCACCCTCCTTTTAGTTTAAAAAGAAGGTGGTAGCTATCATGTGGTGATGGACTATCACCAGCTCAATTCCTTTAACAAGAAAGACAGTTATCCCTTGCCCTAAAACGGTGACTCTCTACGCCTGCTTGTCAGGTTGCAATACTTTTCTTTGATGTATCTCGCTAACGGATTTTGGCAAGTGGAGCTTTCCCCTGTATATTGATGCAAGTGTACACTTATATCCAATGAGGTCTATTTGAGCCCATGATGATGCCCCAGGGCCTTTGCAACGTACCAGCCACCTTTCAACACACCATGTACGGGACCTTAGGGGACTGGAAGCTTTCCTGTGTCCTCATGTAACCTGACAATAGCACCATCTTTTCGATAACTTTAAACTGTAATATGGAACACCTCTAGGAAGTCTTCAATCATCTTAAAAAGGTTTCAGTAAAACTCAAACCTTAAAGTGCTCTTTCTTCTAATTTGAAATGGAATTCCTCTGACCCAAGGTCTTGAAAGATGGTATCCACCCATCCTGGACAAAGTTGATGCCATTAAAAAGATGTTGCGGCCTCAAAGCCTTAGGCATATTTAAGTATTCCTAGTCATGGTAGGCTATTATTTTCAGTTTATCCCTTGGTTTTCTGACCTAACCAAGCCCCTATTCCATTTCATGCAAAAGGATGTTCTCTTTGAGTGGCAGCCTGAACAAGAGCAGGTATTTAATGCATTGCGAACTGATCTTTTCACTAAACCTATATTATTTCATCCACAATTCAAACAAACCCTTCTTGCTGTTCACAGATATATGTTATTTTGCAGTTAGGGCCATCCTAGCCCAGCACAATGAAAATCAGGTCGATCAATAAGTATCTTACTTTAGAAAGACCCTGATAAAGGTAAACAGAACTATAGTTTACTGAGCAAGAGTTCTTGGCTGTTTTTTGACAATAAAGCATCTCCAGCCCTATCTTTATGGCACCCACCTCACCATTGTCACTGACCATTACTCGCTCTTATGGCTGCAGCATATGAAGGATCTGGATGGCTGTTTATCCAGATGGGCTCTAAGGCTGCAGAACCACAATTTCGTTATAGACCATCATGTAGAAACAATTCATCAGGCCGCTGATGGTCTCTCTAGGATTCCAGTACTGGTTTCTTTGACCCCCAAGGAGGACTGACTACACAATATAATTGAACAACCCAAACAAAGGTAGTTGGAGGCTCTGAGATCCAGGCCTATCTCCATTAAATGACCTGAGACACTCATATTGATGATGGAATGTTATATAAGAAGGTCAATAAAAAATGGCTCCCTTATATCCGCCCTTCTTCTTAAACTGACATTAAACTAGAAGGGCATATGACTGTGGGACATGGAGCACTGAAGAACCACGAATGGCTAAAGAAACGATGCTATTGGGACCAAATGGTTGAAATCATCCAGGAAATTCTATAGTCTTGTATGACTTGCCAATCACAAGATTGGGCCAACCCCCAATATTAGCACACAGTAGTGGCCCCATCAGGTCCTTTTAATGTCATTATAATTGATTTAATGGGCCCTCTACCCACTGGGTTACATAGCTATAAGTATATACTCTTAGCCATGAACCATTTGAAGATATGGGTCAAAGCAAATTCTGTCCCTGATGCCACCACAAAGACCCTAACCCTATTCATTATTCGATTCATTTTCACACAGCATGGATTCCCACAAAATTTACCTTTGGACAATGGGAAAAATTTTACTTTGCAGGTAGTCAAGTACCACCTCTGGTTTTTGAAATTAACCATAGTTTCACTGCCCCTTACAATCCATCAACCAATGGGGAGGTGAAATGTGCTAACGAAACCCTCATCTCTATTCTGCAGATGATGGCTGCCTCTGATCCTACTTGCTGGAACCATTATTTGCCAGCGCCTTTTTTTTGCCAGACAAGCTACTCTTGAGTTATCAAGATGCCCCTTTTAAATCTCTGTATGGGCGTGCTCCCCCTTTACCAAGTAGCGTTTAGCCCCTTATCACAACCTCTATACTTGAGAACTCTGATGTAGCTATGAGGGCCTTAGCCAAAGTAATTTTATGTCTTCAAACCCTAGCCACTCAAGGCATTTTCACTACTACAAATAGGTAACATCCTTATTTAATGTCAGCTAACCCTCTTTAACAGTTTTAATAATAATGTGACATCATTCTCTTTTATTACCACTGACCTGGAGGTTAACAGAAAAAGCTTGAAATTCTTGGGTCTAACCTTATAAGGTCATTCATAAGGTTAACTTGGAGTACTCCATAGCCAACGTCAATCAAGTGAAAGTGGTGAACCGAGTATATGGATGATTCCTTCAGCCCTATACCCCCTCTGAAAGGATCTTGAGGGGGCATTGTCAGGATTTGAACCAATGAGTGAGTCAAAATCCCTACTCCCAAATTGAGCCTCACTAAGTCAACTCTTGAGTCAAATCTAGATAATATCTGTCCCTGAAGGCACCTTCAGGCTTCACACTAGCATTGGTGAAGCTTTGACTTTAGGGTTACGATTTATTAATTATTTTACTTGATGTCAACTTTACTATTATTGCTATTGACATTGGTTTATAACTACTATTTTATAATTAATCAGGGTTAAAGCCTGATATTATTATTATTTATCTAGTGATATTTTATTTGCCTAATGCCCAAAAAGCACTAATATTCTAATATTTGTAAGTGCTAAGCAATCTTCTATAATAATACCAAGTCTATATGACCTAACGAAATCTGAATATTTTGCTCCATTAGTGCTCCACTGGCCGATGTGATAGGGGAAAATGCCTGAGCTGATTTACTATTTATCCTGATATTAGGCCTGAGTATATATTCAGCGTTTAACTCCTCTACTCACCCCATTTACCACCTTTTGCCACATATTATGCCTTCTCACCTATTGGCTTCCTAGTAAAAGATAAGGAAACTACTTAATGGTGATACCATTATTTGATCTCATTCCAGCCATAATTAAGAAATCCTGATCTATTCCACTCTGAACCTGGACTGTGCCATCACCTCCTGCATTCCTGAATCTCTTTCCACCCTCACACGTTGTATTCGCCTATCACTCATCACATTCCAGACATTCCATTGGTACTTTAAATAGATTGACCTTTTTCTTAACTAAGTTCTTTTTATAAACCATATCTATTTTTAGTTTAAAGTCCAATTCTTAGGCCTAAATAAAAATTATCCATCCATGAGAATTGCTAGGAACCTCTGAAACTTTAGAGAAGGTTATGTTCCATTCAAGTTGTCCTGCCTGGCACCTCTGAGTAGCCAATCATTTACCCTCAGCTTATTGCCAATAGAGCGCAAAGCCAAGAGGCACCAATAAGAGTTTGATCAGGAAGCACCACTTGTTCCAGACTGGATGTAGATGCCTTTAAGAATTTCATTCTGCTTCCCAAACTTAGAGAGGCGAGACCCCACTGAAGCGGTCATAAGGATGACGCAGAACAATGAGGGTGCTGACCAGGTGTTAAGAATTTAATCAGATCACTTTTTCCAATATGTTTCAATAAAAGTGGATTGGTTGGGGAAGATCAATATCATTTACTAGTATCAATGGTTGTAGATGTCAGCGCTACAGTTCTTTTGACTGGAGCTGGGGTTTGCAGTGGCTCAAAGCTGGAAAATTGGAAATGTGCACCAAATAGGAAACGGGAAAATAACGGGTAAGTTTACTGAATATTTTATTAATTCAAAATGCTTTGATATTTATAGGGTGCATTGGGACTCGATGCCTTTGGTATCTTTGGAGCCTCATCCAATCAGGATCTTTACTAACCTTCCGGAAAGGCCTCCTCAAGGGTGTCCTCAATGGATATCATCGCTCACCTGACTGAGAAGGTGGAAAGCCCGCTCCACATGACTCATTACTGGGTAAGGATTATCCAGAAAAAGTTTTATCTTGGCTGGAATCGATGACTGACTTGGCACAGCCAGATTCAGAAGATGGAAATTTGAGATGATTTTTATCTCAAATCCTGACAAGGCCCCCTTCAAGATCCTGTCAGAGGGGGGAGTACAGCTGGAGGAACCAACCATGCACTTGGTTTACAACAGTCCCTTGATGGATATTGGCAATGGAGTACTAGGACTTCACCTTGTGTATAGCTTTGTAGGGCCCAGACCACAGTACGTTGAGCTTGTTCTGTTCGCCTCCAGGTTGATGATGATAAAAGAGAATGAGGTCACTTAGTTGAGATTCTGGTGAGGAGGGTCATCCGAGATTCGATCAGGATGACTCTCTTCCAGTGGTGATAACAATGCCTTGAGTGGCTTGGGCTTGGAGCCAGACAACTTCATCAGCAAGGGCCCTCATATTTAAATTGGCATTCTCAGGAGTGGAGGCTTTGAACAGGGGCTGGACGCTACTGGGTAGTCATGGGGCCCGCCCATACAGGGCTTCAAATGGGGACATTTTGATAACATGGTGGTAGCTTACTCAGTATGCAAGCAGGGCGCTGGGTAAATAATGGTTCCAGCGGGCAGGATCCGAGGTGGCCAACTTATGCAGGATGGAGATAAGAGTTACGTTAGCCCATTCTACTGCCCCATTAGTAGAAGGGTGGTAGGGAGCAGCGAAACTCTGGGTAGTTCCAAATAGCAATATTTAGCTCATGTACTACCTGGGAGGTGAAGTTCAAACCATTGTCTGAGAGCAAGGTCTGGGGGCACCCATGCTGGGAGAAAATGGAGCGAACAAGGAACTAGGCGGTAGCCTTAGCCGTGGCTTCAGGAACTGAGATCGCGCTTGACCCACTTAGCCAGATGGTCTATGGCAAGAATAATATACTTGTGACCATGTAGACCAGTGGGGAGGGGACCCACCATGTTGATACTAACAATATTGAAGGGCTTGGTTGGCGCAACGACGGATTGCTGATATTATGGGTTGGACCAGTCTTGAGATCGGCAGGTCATTCAGGCTTTCAGAACCTCTTGGATGGTTTCAACCATTCGGTCCCAGTAGCAGCGTGACTTCAACCACTCATAGGTCTTCTTGACCACACCATGCCCAACAGAAGTGTGGCCTTCCAGGATGATGTCAGTGTGAGAGGAGGGTCAGATGTAGGGAAGCCACTTCTTGTTGACTCTCTTGTAGAGTAACCCATCCTTGACCTGGGTGTCTTGAGTCATCTGGCGGAGTTTAGCTTGGACTTGGGGGAATTTTAGCGCCCAACATTCAGGCTGTCCTATCAAGTCATAGAGCCAATCCTCCTCTGGAGTCAGGACTGCTAATACCAGCATCCTGGAGAGTCTGTCAGCATTCTGGTGGATAGCACTGGCGTGATGGATGATGGTGAAGTTGTAGCTTTGTAATTGTAGGGCCCACCTGGCCAGCCGTCCATCTGGGTCTTTCATTTGTTGCAGCCATCGAAGGGAAGAATGGTTGGTAATGATAGTAAAATGGGTACCATAGAGGTAGGGCCAAAAAACTCTTGATGGCTAAAAGAACGGATAGGAATTCCCTATTGGTGATGCTGTAGTTTTGCTCAGCCTTACTTAGGGTCTTGCTAAAATAAGCTATGGGATGGTCAACCTGGTTCTCATCATGCTGAGCCAGGATAGACCCCACAGCGATGTCACTAGTGTCTGTGAACAGCAAGAAAGGCTTGTCAAAACGGGGATGAACTAGAACAGGTTTAGTACATAAAGCCATATGTAGAGCGTTGAAGGCCTGTTTCTGCTTAGGTCGCCATTATAATGGAACATTTTTTTGTAGAAGGTAGAACAATGGCTCAGCAAGGTCGGCAAACTGTAAGATGAACTGACAGTAATAGCCCACCATACCTAGGAAGACTTGAATATCTCATAGGCTTTGGGGGCACGACATCTTTTCTATGGTATTGACCTTATTGGGAATAGGTTGAATGCCGCGTTTGGAGACCTTATGGCCTAGGAATTCTAGCTCAGACTGGAAGAAGGAGCACTTTGAGAGCTTGAGCTTAGTGGAGGCCTTCCGGAGATGCTCAAAGACTTCCTTAAGGTGGTTGACATGTCCATTAAAAGTTTGCGAAAAAATGGTGATGTCATCCAGGTAGACCAGGAAACAGGAGAGCTTCAGGTCCCCAAGGATCCTATCCATGGCGCGCTGGAACATGGCTGGGGCGTTGCAGAGGCCTTGGGGCATCCAGGTAGGCTCAAACAGCCCTTTGTGGGTAATTAGAGCACACTTGGCTTGGTCTTTGGGAGCGAGCTCAACCTGCCAATACCCGCTGGTGAGGTCCATGACTGAGAAGTACTGGGAACCTGCAAGCAGTTGGAGCAAGTCGTTGATACAGGGCAGAGGATAGCTGTCCTTCTTGGTGATGGAGTTGAGTCATTGATAATCCATCACCACCTGGTGCTTGCCATCCTTCTTTCAGACCAGCAACAGCGGGGAGGACCAAGGGCTACGCGAGGGAACCAAGAGCCCCGCGTCGAGAAGCTGTTTGAGCTCTACCGTGACCTGGGCCTCTTTGACCTTGCTCTTGCAGTAAGGCTGGGACCAAAATGGGGGGGCATCCCCAGTTTCTACATGGTGGAGGACTCCGTTCATCCTTCCAAAATGTAGGTCAAAGTGGAGAATAGATCCGAGTATTCCTCCAGGAGCTCCTGAACCTTAAGACGCTGTTCATCAGAGAGGTCCTTTCCTATGTTAGCATCGACCAAATTAACTGAGGGTGGTGACTCCAAGCTAAGGTCCCTCAATTCCCCAAAGCTTCAGACATCAGCAACAGCCCCCATCGGTAACAAGCAAATGTAAGTGGCGGGTTGGTTAGGTCCTATAACTTTTGGTTTGTCAGTCAGGTTGGCTAGCAACACTGATATCGATCTGGCATCCCCTCGGATCCATCCACAGCAGGAGGGGGCAGCCAGACTCGAGGGCCTCAGACGTGGTACTCAAGCTGATCAATTCGTCCTTTGATCTCCAGTAGGCAGGATCAGGCCTTGACATCCGCCCTAGAGTCATGGGCAGTTGCAAAAACCAGAGGGACTCAGTGTCCTAGAAGGGAGAGAAAACCACCGTCATAGTGGATAACAGCCAAAATAGTCTCAAAGAAACTGGGTTCTGAGGAGTAGATCATAACTGGTGTTGTCCAAAGCGATGGCAGTTGTATCCAAAGTGAGCTTCCCAAACTGAATCAGTAGAGAGGAATAGGCCCCTATAGATCGGGTGCACTGAGGGCCAGCCGTGCCATACTCCATGTAGTGCAGCATGTTGGGGGCAACCTTGATGCGTTTCATCAGCTTGGAAGAGATAACGTTCATGGGGGAGCCACTGTTGACTATGGCATAAACTGGAATCTTGTGGACCCAGACGGCGACTCAGGTGACCAAACTTCTAAACTGAGGCGGCAACGTAAGGAACATAGGAGAATCATCAGAAGAAGAGTAAGCAGTATCAATGTCTTTATTGTCATTAGATACTGAAGCTACTTCTTTGGGGTTAACGGCTTCTGGTTTATGAGTAGGGGTTACTTGAGGCTGGACAGGGGTGTCAGCATGGAGCGCCTCGTCCTTCATGCTGACTGCCCTTTTCCCGCTTCCTCAGCTAGACGTTTCCAACAAGTTTTGGCGCTATGCCTAAAGCCATTGCAATAGGTGCACCACAGATGGGGGTTTTCTGGTTCTCGACTACATGGACCCTAGGGAGGTTAGAGGGGCCAGCGGCTGCAGCCTTAGAGTTCAGGATCATGGCAGGGATCTCGTTGAGGGCCTCCTTGATCTCTCTGATGCAAGTGAACCCATTCTTTTGCCCGATCATGTGCATCTGGACCTCAGGATAGGACCCTAGGGCAGAGATGACGGTGGTAATGGCGTCATCCAGAGTGATATGGCTTGTCATAACCAAAGGTTGAGCCTGAGCGTAGAACCGGTTGGCAAACTCCATAGGGTTTTCTCCTTTGTTAAGTCAAATGCCCATGAACGCTTGCTTCTGGTTGGCCAAGGTTTGGTTACTGCCAAACTCTTGGATCAGGGCGGTGTGGACTTGTTCCCAGGTGTTACACTCCTTCAGATGGGGAGTCATTTTTTCCTGGGCGGTGCTGTCTAGGCATGAGTGGATGTGCTTCACCTTTTGTTGGTTGGTGGCCTCCTCCATAGAACTCTTGTAGGCATACAAGAAGGAGGCGATGCTCTCCCATCTGGGGGTGAACTTCTCCTTGAAGCTAAGTTTAAAGTTAGCGACAATAGGAGTAGAGAGGGTGTTAAAGCCTGGGATGGGCGTCGGCTCCAAGATCTTCATTTATGCGTATTCTCGAGGAGCCCGTTGATCTAGATGCCTCCACAAGCCTTCTAAGTCTTCTTGGATGTATTCCCAATTTTGACTGAGGGTGGAAGCGGATGCCTTGCTGGCAACCTGCTCCTTTAAGGACTGAATTTTGGCGTTCTGTAGTTGGAGCTGGTTTTCAAGGGTGGCCAACTGGGTTTTGAACCCATGACACATTGTCTCAAGCTGGGAGATGTGAGCGTCGGTGAGCCTCATGAAAGCACTGAGGTTATCCATCTCATCTGATAGCACTTCGATGGAGACCCTGGGGTCAAGGGGAACATTATCTGTTCGGAGCTTGCATCCTAAGGCCGCCTTCTGGATCTGGTCCCGCAGGGTGGCCAGAGCGGTTATTATATCTTTTTGCCAGGGGTCTTTGGATTTGCCTAAGGTTGGGGGGCTGGAAGGCCCTTGAGGCCCACGCAGACCCTTGGGGCCTGCTGGCCCCCTAGGTCCTTTAGGCCTGGCAGCTGTGAGGGAGTAGTCATGAGAAGCCAGATCTCGGTAGCGCTGTTGTAGGGATTGTAGTAGTTCCTCAGCTTGTTGTAAGCGCTGGGCCCATGTTGCTTCAAACTGCTGAGCATTTTGGCGAAATTGCTCCTCGAGGTAGCTGGAGATGCCGCTATCTAATACCACCAATTGATCACAGATATCATTGATTAGGCATCAATTATTGAGTATAGCTTCACGATTGTCATGCATGAAGGAGGAGGCAGCGTCGTAGAAGTTGATAATATACAAATGTAAATTTTGGGTGAGCCCTAGGTGCTGAGAGACCTCCTGATGGTGTAATCCTACTAAATGGAGGAGGTGATGAATTTTGGGATGAACGAAATTATGGAAGTAGCGGTCAGGCCCCAAGTTAAGCTCTCCAGCAGGCAATACGGCTGTTGAGTAGAGGTCCCACATTGTGGATGGCATGGCGGAGGCGCGAGAGCGGCTGGAGCGGATACCCTCAGCGTAGATGCTGAGGATTAGTTGTTCTATGACATTGTGGGTGTGTTCAAGCTGAAGTTGATATTGGCCCCCATCTAGGGAGGGCAGCGAGAATTGGAAGGCAGTGCGGAAACTCTAGCCTTTCCATCTGCAAGGGTGACGTTGCATATTGGGAAGAACTAACCCATTGAGAAACGCTCCGTGATTGACCAGTCGTTTGGCCTTCAGGGTTGCTGTTGGTTTCCATTTGTTGTGATCGACATTTTCACTGGGTCAGCTCAGAGCCCCCTGTAGTGAGCACCACTTTGTCGGCACTACAGTTCTTTTGACTGGCGCTGGGGTTTGCGGTGGCTTGAAGCTGGAAAATCAGAAATGAGCACCAAAGAGGAAATGGGAAAATAAAGGTTAGTTTACCAAATATTTTATTAATTCAAAATGCTTTGATATATATAGGGTGCGTTGGGACTCGATGCCTTCAGGATCTTTGGAGCCTCATCTGATCAGGATCTTTACTAACCTTCTGGAAAGGCCTCCTTGAGGGCGTCCTCAATGGATATCGTCGCTCACCTGACTGAGAAGGTGGAAAGCCCGCTCCACGTGACTCAGTACTAGGTAAGGATGATCCAGAAAAAGTTTTGTCTTGGCTGGAATTGATGCCTGACTCAGCACGGCCAGATTTGAAAGATGGGAATTTGAGACAATTTTTATCTTGAATCCTGACAGTAGGTTTATGAGGGAGGAAGCTCTGAGTTAATAGAAAGATTAATCTGATGATAAAGGCTTCCTAATTTGTTGGGTTTATACCTGATAGTTTAACAGCTCAAGGGCAGGGTCGCCTAGCCTGGGAAATTGAGTTGAAAGAAGTTACAACCAATGGCATGCTGAAGCTGCACAGCAATTAGTGAAAAGCTATTCCCTGGTAATGAATGCTGACATTTCTAATAGGAGGGCACTAAGATGCCAAAATACTATATATGTATGGGATTTTTACCTAATAAAGAGATCTTGTTCTCAATATACTAGCTTTTACTAGTAATTGGGGTTTTAGTTGATTTAGTATGGAAGTGCCAAGATATTATAGTAAACAGTCAAGTGCCAACTGAACCATTATCAGCGCAGATTTTTGTTCCCTTTCATCATACAGGGAAATTTTATTAAGAAAGGAATACCGTCCAGAAACTGTGTAATGACCACTTTTCAACAAGTGGTGCTCACTACAGGGGGGGTTCTGGGCTGAAGTTGTCCATAAAGTAAGGATTTAAGAGGAAATGAATGGAGAAACCGGTAAGAAAAAAGGGAAGTGGCCAAGTTGAGGTTGAAGCACGCCATACTCCCAAAATTGTAGACCTAGATTATGTGGGAATGTAATTGGCTGTGAAGATATATGAGTCTATCCATTATATTATAAAGCAGCATAAAGATGTTTAGGAAGAAGTCGTGAAGCTATACTTGCTAGTAAGTGACATGAAGACTCACAACCAAGATGAGATTGAGGGAATCTGTACCAAGTTGTTGGGGCTTGAAGTTACAGCGTTGGATTCCATATCTCAGAAAAAAGGAGAAGAATTAATGGGAAGAGTTTTTTAAAATAATGGTATTATGCTGAAGAAGGGCTCAGACATGATCATGACACAGGATCAAGCCATGATAGTGAAAACCATGGACAATAATACTGATTAACTCCGTCAGCTGGCCAAGGAACTGGAGGAACTACGTCAGAAGTACCTAAGATTGAAGGCGTAAAAATCCAGCAACAGGAAGTGGAAAAACCATCACTAATTGGCTATCCACATTATAAGGGTGCACTGGCCACAGCCAAGAGGGTTCTGAATTTGGATCCGTTTTGATCAAGAAAAGCTCCTTTTCTGGGGATGACAGTTCCACTGAATCTAGTTGAGGCACACTACAAAAGGTAAGGAAAACCCCACCATCTTACCCCATATGGCTCTCTTCCTCTTCCATGAATACTATTATCCAGTGGTCCAGAATAGGCAGCAATCCCCCTGAGACTCTAAAATCGGATGACTCCAAAACTGCCAGAGTTTCAATGAAACACATTAATGTCATTCTTCAAGTTGTTTGAAATGACTATGGTGGGATGTGGGGATCACCAGAAGGCGGTTACCATTGTAAAATGACTTGACACCACAAGCCAGAATATCATTCTGCCCCATCTAACCACCAGCAAATAATCTTATGCAGAAGCGAATGTGGAAATTATAAGGGAAATCTGGCAGTCCAGAGCACCTCTCCAACCATAAGCAGGTGTTCCTTGGCATTAAATTCTGACGAGGTGAGTTCATCAGAGCCTTCACCAGTCACTTCTATCAGGAAGTATAGATAATTACAGGTTCAGGAGCATTAACTAATTTTGTTGCCTGGACTGGCATGAAGTCAGCACTGCGGGGATACAAAAAGCTCAATTAGGTAATGGTCCCCTTGCTGACCTTGGATATGAAAACAGCTCAAATGGTAGAGTTCTTGCACATTTGTGAGGACACCTTGGATTCCACAACAAGAGCTTTCACAATTCCAAACTCCTACTATGGGTCATGTGGGGAATTTCCCCAATAAAGAACAAATGTGAGCCACCCCTGAAGGTCAAATAAGTTTGTTTAAAAACTCCGCAAAAGAAGTATGTGAAACCCGGTCATCTACTACAAGTGCAGAAAATATGGCCATATACTAAAAGTTCTGTCACATTAAACTTGACAAAAATAATGTGGTTGTCCCTACTGATGAACAACTATTTTTGCACGAAAAGATCAAGTGAAGTAGACACAAAACAGTCTACTTTCGCCTTTGCACATGTTCCCTGATATGTTTTTGCAGTTACCCACTTGCAAGTGAAGGCCCATGAGCCTGAAATGATTGAAAAAAGTGGCGCGACCCTATCTGAATAAGCCACAAGTCCTGACAGCACATATGGAAGCTGATGCTCCTTTGAACAATCTAAATCTTTTAATCCCCATGGCTACCATAAAGGAACGATTCCCAAAGATAGCTGAACAGCTTTTGCAATTTTTTGATTCAGCAAATGATACCACCGTTTATTGAGTAAACAATATCTCTTCCTATTCTAAATGCATTTTTTCTGATGTTTGGGTGAATTGGTAAGGGTTTGAGCCATAATAAATATTGGGCCTCTGACCAATATTGTTTCTACAAAATTCTTGAAATGGTTAAGGCTTTCCCTCGACGTAGATCATAATAAGGTCTACAGGATGGCAGGCCTACATACCACTATCTCTCGATGTGCCTATAGCGCCTTGCCTTTATAATTCAGCTCCCTTCTTGGAAACGCCAAACCATATTTCTTCCTTACAATTTTGACTATTAAATTTGCACTTATATCACGTGACAGCATGTGGTCTGGTGCAATTTTTAAAACAATACTATAGAAATTTTGGGACAAAATTTGCCATTGTTCTACCACCAAAAAGGGGAGCCATCCACAATTAAGAACTACCACATTAGTTTAGAACTATGCAGATGGGATTGTTCCTGTAAATTTTCAGCAGGTTGGCAAACGTTCCTGGCTGCAACCAGCTCAAGTTGAAGAAAGATGTAGTTTCCTTTAAGGGTGCGAGCGCTGATGGTTGTAAAGTCCAAGGAATAGTGCATCATTGGGACCAGGCTTACCTTAAATATTTCATGACTATTTGTATGGTGAAATTCATGCACCCTGAGAAAAAGGCTGAACTGGACCCTACATAGCATATGGAATTATAATCCCCAGACATGTCATAATCAAAGTAATGGTAGTTAACCTCCTGGATAGGGCAATACAGATTAAAAAACAAATAGTGGCCTTCGTTCATCTTACACCAACACTGAACTCTTGTATTTCAATAATTTTGGGAAGTTGAATGATTTAGGGTTACCTGATGAGACTGGATCACCGGTAACCCTTGCTGTATTTAATTAGACCAACTAATAGGGATCTCAGAAGAACA